>JBBPTB010000610.1:0-17062 GCA_038093875.1 Boletus tylopilopsis | reverse complement strand
CCTTGTGAATGGATTAGTACTCCTTCACCTTGACAGCATTTACAAGGACTCACCTCCTGTGGGCAGCTCCCAAGGTCGGTGTCCACAGACGCGCAAAAAAGCGTCGATGAATCTGTGGTGTGTCGTAATTGAAATAACTGGAATAGACAGTCATCCATCTGAGTGTATGCCATACTAGAATGTTCCAAACATACATTGCTCTTCGTCCTTGTCAAATATCATATCCAGTACCTTCTTGGCACGCACGTCAAGCTCTTCGAATGTCTCTCGAACCTCGGGGTCCCATGTTTCGTCTTCTTCAGGAAACCCTTCCTCGATCAGATAATGAGGGAAGTCTTGGGCTATCTCCGACTTCGTGCGTCTCTTATCACATGTAGACACACCATTTCGTTCACGGGTATTCTGCGGTGGATACGCTGAGAATACGACCGCCATTCAACTCTCGATCGACCACCCACCTCTATGATAGTGGTGGTGAGACCGGGTGTAAGAACACCTTCAAAGGTGACCTGGTTTGTTCTGATTGCACGACGCATTGGGCTGCTATACAGCTTCTCCGGGAGAGGAATACCGTATCCGAGCTCGGCTCTCCATACTTGGTTCGCCTCTTTCGCCTGCTCTACACCCAGAGGGGTGAGATCAGGATCGGCTGCGGTCGACAACTAAAACTCCAGTGCAAGAGATTGTTCGTGTGTAGTTACTCACGCCCCCACACAAACTCTTCATCGCCTTCTAGTTTCGCCCACTTGCTGAAGAGTAAATAATGAGAGAATCTTACAACCGACCCATGATCAAGCTCGCCTGTTCCATTCCTGACGAGTCGCATCAGCTGGCGGTTTTACCCGATCAAATCACGAATGCCATGACGCGACATGCCTCTGTGGTATATTTCTTCATCGCCACGTTATCTGACAGTAGTCTGAGATCAACGCATATGAGGGGATTTGCGTGGATGACATACGATATCCCTCGCCATGCCTCCCAAGAAAAACGACCTTGTACTGCGTCCCTGCTGGTGCGCTCGTGCTGAGTTGTGCAATCTCTCCTTTGAACCTCATCCAACGGTCGTCAGTGTCGTCCTTGAGCCCGAAACGGGGGTGTATCTAGAACCGATCCGTTTCACTTCTTCAACAGGGCTCAGAGAAACGACACTCACAGCCTGGGGGCGATGGAAGTGGGTAGATCAGACCGACGATTGTCAGCGTCACAAGCAAGACGAACGTACAGCATCTTCTTTGGATTCGGAATCGTTTTGAAGGAAATATCCACATACGGTCTGGTGAGCAGACGCGTCAGTGTGCCAGTCTGTCGGTGTCAAGATCGATTTGTACGAACAGTGTAGCACCGTGTGTCCATCATGGATCACGACGTCGGCCAACTACTTGTGCCCTGTTCTCCCGTCAGCCCGCCAGATCGGAGATAGACGGTAAGTCTTTGTAATCAGGAAAGCGATTATCCGACGCAATCCCCCGATGCGTTACTCCACCGGAAAACACGAGCCGATACCGGGCCGACAATTTCCACGATGTCCGCACTAATCTCTTGGAATTCGGAGAGTAGTGGAAGCTTCCGATTGGTGAGTTGCATCCTGACTGCAGCTTCTAGAAAAGACATGCGTACATGCCTTTGGGATCATATGACGTTCACAGACATCCTTTCAAAAAGGTGCTAGAAAGGAGGGCATCTGTGTGTACGTCGCGCCAACAAGTATCAATCAAGATATCCTACCCAGACCAAAAGGCATACCGGATGTGGGTGACACGACTGTCAGATGTTTTACCTGCAAAACTGACACTCGGGCAGGAGTCAGTGGTGATGGACACCCATTGACGGTTGCACCACAACGGATGGTTCCGAGATGACTGCAAATGGCCGGTTGAGGTGCCTGTACTTCCACCGTGCAATCAGTATGAGTCTGGTGATCAGTGCTTTGAATACCATTCAGGTCCAGACCCGCAAATCCTGTGGGTCACGCCGACTGCGATCTGAGTTGCCATGGTCACTGAATCATAAATAAGTGTGGTACCACAGCAAACAAGCCTGTTTCTTACGTCTCTAAAATAACACAGGCACCTCCGATGGTTGTTGACTCGAGACCGGCCAGATGCAAAATACCTCCATGAGGACTCGAATGAACCTGCCAATGGTGGTATGTATGGCTTTCAACAAAGAAAAACACTGTAGATACTGTCAGTTCCTCCCGCAAATTCTTGGATCTCGACTCAACGCATATTTCCGTCAGGAGTTCTCTTGAACCATTTTCAAAACGAATGGAGAATGTAGCAATATTAGCGCCCTCACGGCGACGGGTGGCAGGTTGACTGTGGGAGAAGCGAAATGGAAAGCTGTCCTCGTCACGGGGTTCGAGCGCGAAAGAAGAAACTCCAGCGACCTCGATCACTAGCGACGATCCACCCTGGTGTGATCAACGCGCGTAAAATTTGTCTCCAGGTTACACCGTTGGTTAATTCACTGCCTGCACAGCGATCGGTTGGCAATGAGCCAACAATGAACATGGTGGCGCCGGGCCGCCGGCGAACAAAAATTGTTCCGATCCGCGACGAGTCGGATCACACACGGCGTTCGCTTCTACCATGGACTGCAGGTCGATACTGTCATAGCAATCCTATTATGGGTCTACCACCTATCAAATACTTGTACGTGGGTGCAACAACCCACTGACTCAGCTACGACTCACCAGCGTCTAACAAGCTCAAGTTATTAGTAGTGCTATCCGTGACACAGGTACGCGATGATTAATCCAAAGCCCCCTCCAGCTGATTATGTTCCGCTAGCTTCGGTTCAGACGGAGCAAAGGTTCGCTGTCACCTCATATGTAGCCTTCTCCCAACTGCAGCTTTCCTGTAGCCGTGAGAGGCAGTGGGGATCAGTGCACTCCAGCGTCAATCATTGTGCCTATCGACGACCACGGCCCGTGTGCTTGTCACTTCAAGAGAGAAACCTGCAGATGAACCCGTCGGACCGGGTAAAACTCGTCACCTCAAGTAATCAATATGTGAGTGCGTCCCTTGTGACGTCTGAAGATTGATGGCAGGGAAACAGGAACGTGTTCTGCACTGTGCTGAACGCCTAGCATTGCACCGCTCCGCGAATGATACGGCAACGATGCTAGGCGCACTCGTACTGCCCCATCGGACGCTGGATCCACAGTGTCGACACTACTTCCCTCCAGTATATAAGCTCACCGGGACTCGACCACCTTCTCTATCAGCTCTTTTCTCTTTATTTCTCTTCCTCACTTTTCTTTCATATTCGACATGAAGGCAGTCCTGGCGACGCTTGTTACGATCATTCCCTATGTATTGGGCTACCCCCACCTTGCAAACTTCCCAGAATACCGTTCGCTCGCTGGTTTGTCTCACGATGAGATTCGAGCAGTCACACGTCAATTCAGTACCATGCCCGGCCCACAACCTCTTCCACCTCCCATAAACGACACTTCCTCCAAGCTTGTCAATGACGACGCACATCCATTTGAGCCCCTCCGTCCAGGTGACATTCGCGGTCCCTGCCCGGGATTGAATACCCTAGCATCTCATGGGGTAAGTAATCAAAGCCGGTGGTGAATTGATCGACTCATCAACATTCTTTGCATAGTATATCAACCGTACTGGTGTCACTACACCCGGTGATATCATTACTGCAGTGCAAGAAGGTACGCAAATCATCCCAGACACTACCGGCAAGATTTTGATCTAAATTCCACAGGTTTTAACATGGGACACCAATTTGCTTCCTTCCTCGCTTACTCGGGATTTATTGTTAACGGAAATCATTTGACGAACATGGTCACTATTGGGTCTAACATCACCACACCGGACGGTCAGCACGTCGGCGGCATTGACACCCACGGTACCTTTGAAGGTACAGTTTCTACACCTCAAAGGATTAAATCGTGTACTCATCGACTCTAGGCGATGCTAGCTTGACTCGTGACGACATCTTTCTGGGTAACCAATTCAATTTCAACGAGACCTTGTTCGATGCGGTACGTACAAGTTCTAACCAGTGTGCCTACACGTTTCTGATTCCTTTCACAGTTCAACGTTGCGGCCAACGCAGTTGGCGACGGGTTGATCACTTTCGAAGCAGCGGCGTTGAACAGAGCCATCCGCATCAACGACTCGATTGCACGCAACCCAGAGTTTGCATTCGGGACGCCGCGGTTCCTCGGTGGCATTGCCGAGACCGGGTTTTTCATGGCGTTGTTTGTCGACGGCCAGACGGTGGACAACTCGAAGCCTCTTACCCTGGACGCTGCGCGGCACTTCTTCGACCTGCACAGGTTCCCGGATGGATTTTACCGTCGCAATGGCCCGTTCGAATTCCCGATGATGAAGAACCTGACCTACACTGTCATCAATATGATTGGTGCGAAGCCGGGTAACAACCAAGGGGTGAACAACTATGTGGTGGACCAGGAAGACCCTGCTACTGTATGTGTTTCCTCTGTCGTAACTGATCGGGTGATGATGCTGATCCGATTTCAGTTCTGCTACTTCTACCAGAAGCAGGTCAACGCAACAGCTAAGCTGTATCCCAACCCAACTCCAGAGCTCGAGGCAGCAATCAAGACGAACTTGGTCACGTACTACCAAGCGCTTGGTGAGCCGACGTGTGAACAGTACTTCCCCTACGGACAGTGAAGATGACTAGATTGGAGTAGCCTAATCTTAATGATTATTATACGACACATATATTTCCTGTTATGAGTAGCAACGAATTATAATGTCTTGTAATGAAAAGTCATAGCGATGCCCAAGTAGACTATCGGAACTGCATTTGTGCAAGTCCAAGCCAGCAGGTTGGACTCGTCGAGTCCGGAAGACAACGTGATCCTGCGGATATGGATATGGATACCCGACCACCAGAGGAGATATCCCATGAGTAAATAACGGAAGGGGATTATTTTGGACAGCGAGGTACTCGCAAGGAGAGAAGGTACAAATGACGATCAGCTGCGAACGGGGACTATTATTTCTCTGTTCAGGCTAAATCTAAATCGAAAGATGGATCCAATAACAGCTCTCGACAAGTCGGACGAACGCATGCTTTTGTTTGAGTTTCGTGGGAGCCCTGTCCCTGCACAGCCCCGCACTGGGGAGAGTTGTCAATGATGAGTGAACACGTGGGTAGATTCAAAATGCAATACGCCCGGGTCCGCGAGTTGCTCTAATTAAGCGTTGAGGCCAAACGCCGAGCCGGGTGGCAGGCTTGAGCGGGGTGATTCAATGCACTCATCCCCAAACAGGGAGACTACAACCTGGGGAATGGTGAAACCAAGTGTAGAGTAACCTCGACTTCGAGTCCATTTCCAAACTCAAGTTCCGTTTTTGACCACGCATACAGAACCAACCGCATAGTCACGACAGGAAAAGATGACGATACCCAAGGAACCCCGTGCTAATCCTCATCAGCATCACCCACATCAAACATTGGGGTTCCCTCATCCGCCTCGATTGCCCGCTCTTTTCCTTTTCTCCTCCGCTGAGCTTGTTCAGAGTCGAGCTCGTCCAGGTCCACTTCGGAAGTATTTTTGAGGGGTATGTTCTCCTCCGCATCGCCAGCGTCTTTCGAGAGCCGAATGCGCCGCTTGCGGAGTCGACACCACAAGCATACACCAATAGCCAGGACGGCCAGCAGAAAGACGAGAGCGGCTGTTCCAGCATTATAATAGGCTAGGATCGCGTCATTCATGAGAACCATCACAGGCAACAAGCGACACTCACCCTCCCAATGTGCCGCCGTCTCTTCGGGTGTCTCCGTCGGAGGTTTAGATGAGACGGGCAGGTTTTCGTCATCCAAGAGGATAGGCTTGGCGTCATCGCCAACGCTGCTCGGTATGCGTGCTGAGCCCTCGAGAACAGCCGAAAAGTCCACACCCATGAAGCGGAGGATCATATCGTGCGCAACATCGGGGAGGTCGTATGGGACCATGTGGGATGCATTGAAAACCTATATGCAAATCATGTTGGTCTCGACCATGCGTTTTAGATGTGGTGCCGCACCTTGACATAGGTGAGGTTTCGCGAAGAAACCCATGTCCCCACTGCTTCCCCAGCCACCGTCCATGGCTCGGTTGGTGCCATCTATACAGAAAATCATCATCAGGTGGTAAGATAAAAATGAATGGTGGACTCACCCCGAGACCCTTGTCACCGTTCCACGTCATGTTATTGATCATTTTCTCGATCCCTATGTAGTTACATATGTAGTCCTCGTCTCCCGCAAACAGCAACACGGGGATCCGTTCGATAACGCTTGGAAGAAGTGTGATTGAGGAAGTTGAGGGGTGCGAGCGTATCTCATTCCCGACGCCACCCTGGCATTCAACCCAGTTCTCGGGCTTTGCAGTGGCATGGAGGGCTCTAATGACCTCGTCACGCTACAAATGTCGACATGTCGACGCAGCTCAATAAAACTGTAAGACCGTTTGAGTACGGATTACGTACCCCAAGGTAAGTGGCGATGTCCTTGAGGTCCGGCGGCCAATTCATGCCACAAGCTGGATAGTCGTCCTCTAATCGCACATCATAAACATTTATGCACTTGCTCGTTCCGTTGACGCTGTACATCATCAGCAATATGGTAAAATGCAGGGATTTGTACCTACGTCCGCGAATTTGACTCGAGAACAGAGAGTACGAGCTTCTCACAGTCATCAATGTGTACTGGTTCTGGAGATGCGCCCTCATATAAGGCAAGGCATTGATCCGTATCCCGTTTGCTATCTCTGTATGACTTTCAGGTAGACTGTAGTCATGTGTCTGCATACAAAGAAAGTAAACTCAAACGTACTTGTGAATCCACATCAATGAGACCTCTAGACACTGCATATTCGAGATATGCGGGGTATTGATTACGGCCGTCTATCCAGCCATTTCCAATCGCGGCACCACGTAGTGGAATGTTGAGATCTGATCTAAGAATACCGTCCGCTGTATGCATGTTAGCTTTAAAAAGGCGTAATAATTTCAGACAATCCATCGTACCAAAATAAGGGATAAATTGTCCTGCAAAACTTTCACCGCCAAGATAGGTCTGCCATTCGTGAGCGCGTGAAAACGATACAAGCGAAAGAGGACTGACATCCACTGATAGATATTCTGGAAAAACCTGATAAAAAGTTTTGAGAAATTGAATTACTTGTTCTGTAGCCTGTCGAAGGCTGTTTATGATCGTGAGGCTACGAACTGAGTGAACAGAGCATACCTCTTCTAGGGTTTGTACATAATGGTTTGTGCTAGTGTATGACAACCCCGTCCCCGCGGGTTGATCGACTGTTTGGATGTGAAACGAGTAAAATAGAAGCAGAGATAGGGTTCCGTACCGTAGACCATAGTAGTGTATTCTTCCCAACCTCCCCGTACCGTTTTTAAACCACCCTGCCCATCTATCCTCCATGGCCCTATCTCCATCATAAGCCCATCAAACGATGAACATCCAGGCCCACCCTAGCATGGATACGATTCATGTTGGCAGCGACGCGCTGGGGGTAGAAACTCACATTGAACCAGAACATCAACCTCTCTTTGTCAGCTGCTCGTCGGGCCTTCACCATCACGAAAAATAGGTGCGCAAGCACGTCGAGGTTGCTCGCAGAGGCAGCATTCGGGTCGGAGATAATGTGTCCGGCGTATATGTGTAGCGGGTTTGTGGGGTCTTGGTGTAGGTCAGGCAGACTCTGGACGTAGAACGAGGCGGCCGAAGGAACTGTGACACGACCGTCTCGACCAGCTGGTTACTCGAGATGACTGGTGTGCTTACTGTCGGTGGGTACAGCTTGAGCATATCGAACTATGAGGAACAAAAAGGAAAGAGGTGACCAGGCTGGCCGGGCAAATGGTGTTCTTGTGGGCATCTCTAACAGTCGTTGGACTTGGAAGAACTTGCTGAAGATATTCACCCGGGGCCGTGGGCGATGCTGGTGACTGTGGCGAAGTTTGATGGTGATGTGTCGTGACAACTTTGTAAACCAACTGGCAACTAAATTTGCCAATAACTACGATTCAACTAGTAAATATATCACTAAGTTATGTAGCACGCTCAACCTTGGGCTCGGTTCGTGGTCAACAGTGGTATCGGCCCTTCCGTAGTCCGTACCATGTAACTTGTCAAAGACCTATTCAGGTTGTACCCACGCCTTCGTTATCCGCAACATGAAGTTGCTAGCTCTATTCTCAACCCTGTTTGCGGTCGCAGGGCTTGTGAATGCCCAATACTTCTCCGGTGGATGGACTCCTGGACAACCAGTACCGACTGCGCCCAGCCATGCTCAGTCCCAGCCACCCCAGTCCACTGAAACACCCTCTGGAAAACGTGGAAGAACACCCAAACCTTCGTTCCTCGACAATCTACTGATTGGCGGGCCTCTTTCTGCGCTCTCCTCTACATTTGGCCTTAATGTCACTGGAACACCACCCGTAGTCTGGGACGAGCGGATTCCTCTTATCACGGACTCCAACTATGCAGATTTGATTGTAAACGAGAAGATGACACCACAGGAAGAGGAGGGACGGGTGTGGTTCATCATCATGTGAACCTTTTTACTCACTCAATTTGTGCCACTGTCGCTCATGTCATTGCAGAACGTCTACCGCGGGGCAGCCAGAGGGAATCTCTAAATTCGTGGACGAGTATTTTGATGCAACGTACAACTATACCCTGGAGCAAGGCGGCCTGGAGCATGTTCGTTTTGGAAGGATTGATTACCTGGACGTTACTGTGCTTACCACTAAATGGGTGGTGTGGTCGTACGTTTGCTGACTTCGTCCTGGCTCCTCATAACTCACCTGTCCTTCAGTCCGCCCATGCTTGTTGTCTTGAAAGACCGGGGAAAGACCCTTAGGTTCTATAGAGCCGGTCAGATTCGACTCACTGCCGAGGTGTTGTACCAATTCCTCAGAGAAGAAGCATGGCGTCAAAAGGACCCTTGGAAGTCCGCATACGGCCCAGGAGGGACTAGGTTAGCACGACTTGCAACAAAATACTTTTTCATACGTACTGATGTTCATGACAGAGAATGGGTGCTTGATTACTTTGCGCTTGCTCTGGCTACGTCCTATAGCTACCTCGTTCGCGTACCCAAGTGGCTCTTATACATCTTGAGTGGAGGCGCTGCAACGTTCTTGATAAATTTCCTCCACAAGCCAACGGCCCAAGACCAATCTCAGGCGAAGCCAAAGGCAGACGAGAAAGCCCCCGCCGCACCACCGGCTCCCAGTGCTCCAAGTCCGAAAGTGGAGGCGAAGAGCACTGCTACCAACAGGCAAAAGACTCCGAGCAAACGGAGAGGAAAAAACTAGCGAGGTATCTAGTGGATATATTACATTCTTTGGTTCGTTGGTTTAGGGCACTTGTTGTTACAAATGTTGGAGAATAAAGCTTCACTTATGCGCGACGTCTGCTGGCCATTCCTGACGAGGTGTCACCACAATAACAGTGGCCCTAGCCAAATCGACGATTCGACCTCAAGTCAGGTTAGAGACGTTAAGCTTGTTGATTAAATAAAGGTTGTGTTTCACTCATTATCGACAGATTTCCTGGATTCAATGGCAGTACCGTACTAGTTGGCTACTGTTTTCAATAAGCTGCGTCCACTCTGAGCAGTAAGGGAAGGGTTAGTCTGGAATGCCTTGGTGCCGAGGAGGACAACTTCACAACCAGGTTGACTGACATTCGTGTAGTTGTATGGCTCGCTATCCCATGCACTCAGTGGGAAAACGACATGCCGAGGGGAAAGTACGTAGACCTTGTCGCTGTTGTGGTCGATGGAGAAGTAGAGAGCGCCGGTGCCCTCAGTGAATGGTGTGGCTCGGGCAGCGATTCGCAGACTAAGTGCTGGGGTCAGAGGACCACGAACGCCAGCAGTGGCATGACGGGCATGCAAGGAGACAGATTCGAGGAGCTTAGGACCAGCAGACCTAGAGAAAGTGGATTCTCTAAACTCAACTTCAACGTCAGTGATATTGTAGGACTTGAGGAGTTTCTGGCAGCCAATGTCTGCAGCGTGGCCGTCCTTGCTGGAGAGAGACCCGGGTTTAACCCCAATCCATAGAACTGGGGGACCAGGGTCCTTGCCAACTATGGCAAAGCAAACAATATGTCAATGCTTGTCCAAGTGACCTGAACAGAATCCAAGCAGTCGCAGATCCTGGGGCCCAGGTCGTCCCAGACGGTTGCAATCTTGTGACGGAAAACTGGCTTGAGCCCCTTCAGCTCGCGATAGGCCTCCATGCCGGTGCGGCTTCCAGGGTATGGTGCCAGTACGGTGGACCAAGCGAGGGTTTGAGGGCAAGCCTGAATAATAGTGCAGGGCCTCTCGATTGGAGACAGAATATGGGAGCGAAGAGGAGGAAGTGATGTCCGTCATTCCAAGTAGGTTAGGAGTAGTAGAAAGGTATACGTACTGACGTAAGCAAGACATTCTTATTACCACTACCCGTGAGGATGTCGCAAGCCGTCGGTAATGTATGTGTGCATTTCGTCTTGTACGCCGAAAATTGGTTGCATTCACTTGGGAAAATGACAGACAGCCCTCGCCTACGCTCGGGCATGGCACCATGTCGATGCATCAAACAGGGTGCTGGGAAAACTTGCAGAGAGGATCGCACTTGTACTTATGGGCAAGCACAAGCCCATATATGACAAGGGTGGTGAGTGTTGCCATGCTAGACATCCAGTTCTGGTGTGATTCTTGTTCAGTGGATTGCGGGGACTACGTCGTGGTGACCAACGCGCGGAACATCAAGGTTTCGGGGAGGAAGGACGAACAACTCGTCTACCGGAAACACACCATGTATCCGGGTGGTCTAAAAGAAACGCCTTACAAAACTTTGATGGAGAAGAAGCCGAACGAGGTACGAACTTGTACTCTCGCTGCTCTAGTCTCTGCAATTGAATGTACTCCAACTTCTAGATTATTTATCATGCCGTGTCAGGCATGTTACCCAAGAACAAACTACGAGACCGGCGCATGGCACGACTCAAGGTGTTTGGCGGGTCAAATCCGGGTATCTACCGGGGTAATGTTCTGAAGCGATGGGAGGACGGTACCTTGACGGACGAATACATCCTAAAGCTTGGCTCCAAGAACGAAACACCAGTACCCTCGTCATTGTCAAAGTAGCATCACTCTTTCATTGTCATCCCTCGCGTCCTGCATTATATTTCTGCATTCCATCATTTGCGTACCCCCCAAAGATCGATAACTACGCTGCTTCTACTCAGTTCTTTGTTTCGGGCTCTCAGGCTCCTCTGAAATATCGGGTCGTGACAAGAGTGTGTGTGCCACGTATTCTTGCAGCACAATACCTGCAATTGTCGTTGAGCCAGCTGCGGAATCATAATTCTTTGACTGACTAACCTATTGCCATGAGGGCAGAGCCATCCAAAGCCTTGTACATATCCTTCTCGTAAGTGTCACCTTTCGTCCTCTGTTTTTTCGCGCTGTCCTCTGCATCCATAGCGTCGTACTTGTCATCATCATCTTCGATGGTCTCGTCCTCTGTTTCCGTGTCTTCCTTGAGGTCCATATTCCGTTCGTGAGTGTTGGAAACGAGAGCATGAATATTGTCTTGCGATGACTTGCGCCTTCTTTCCTTTTTCCTCCCGCGATAATCTCTGCTGCTGTCGAATAGTTGCCCTCTCTCACGATAGTAACAATTGGCAAAATGATGTATAGATTTCAACAAGTCCTGGAGCGATGTCAAGAAGGAACTATTCCAGAATGGTGGGCTCACAGGGGCTGGATCGGGAAAAGAAACAAACGATTCTCGCGAGGAAGTGGCGTCTATGTCTTGTCCGAGAGACGAGACGGAGACAGGAGGATCAAGGAAACTGAGATCGCGCAAGAATGATAGACGTTGTCTAGCCCTCGTATTCAACTCTGGCTCCTCGTTTGAGATTTGGTGGTCGCAAGCTCGCTGCTTACCCTTGTGCTGGGTGTGTTGCTCCTCGTCGCCAGAGAGGTCGAAAGACTCGCCTTCCGCATCATCCGCGGGTACTTTATTGGTCTTCCTCCGTACCTTGACTGAACTCTTCCCTCCGGCATCTCTGGCAATCCAATTCCCTCTGGAGTCCACAAGGGTCGACCGTGCCCTGCGACGTCTAACGTTGATAGAGGACTGTTGTACGCGAGACCCATCTGGGTGCAAACGAAGGGTCGCGAGGTCGTGTGTGGTGCTCTTTCTTCGAATGCTCATGGCAAAGGACAAGTGCACGGAAGTGACGGACCGTGACTCGAAATGACCTGCCCTAAAGCTGCCCCAATGTACGACGCGTCTTCGCTTTCCCCATTCCATCGCGACCGCCATGACACGTCGTACTCGCGCAACCATCGTGGACGACGCTGACGACTCCCTCAAGGAGAACGTCGCAGTCAACGCACGGGGAAAAGACGTAAAGGTCAAACAGGAGAACGCCAAAAAAGGGAAGGCACGTCGTGTCATCGAATCTGACGAGGAAGAAGAGGAACGGCTGCCCGTCCAACCCAATGGCGAAAGAGAAAACGCGCCGGATCTCGACGCCGAGGGTGATGAGGTGGACGATGAGGTGGACGACGAAGGCGAGGGGACACCCAGGGGACGCAAGCGCGCCAGGGTCAACTCAGTTGGCGCTTCCGTGCCTTCGAGCCCGAAACAAGAACGTGTTCAGACACTTCCGCGGGACGACGACGGGTAGGTCGCTCTCTTGTAGTTCATGGAAGTGCACCACTCTGATGGCATTCTCAGTTTCCTGCCCGGATCTATAGTTCGCGTGCAGTTGCAGAACTTCGTCACATACGATTGGGTGGAGTTCTTTCCAGGTCCGTATCTGAACATGATATTTGGTCCCAACGGTACTGGGAAGAGTAGTATTTCTTGCGCAATCTGTCTCGGTCTGAATGGGACGCCTGGCGTGAGTCTATTCTCCATGCTGTGAACAGGCATTGACGCGGCGTCTAGATCTTGGGTCGTGCCAGCGAGATCAGTGCTTATGTCAAGAATAACAAGGAAACGGGCTATATCGAAATCGAGCTCAAAGGACCTAAAGGGGAACGAAACCTCGTCATCCGACGCAACATCAGCGCGAAGACTAGGGCATCAACATTCACTCTCAACGGCCAGCAGACCACTGCTAAAGAGATAACCATCCGCATGGCGAAATTGAACGTTCAGATCAGCAACCTTTGGTAACGGAATTACCCAACGTGTTTTGTATCTCGTGCTGATATATGCGCCCTTTAGTTCCTTCCTCCCTCAAGACAGGGTATCCGAGTTTGCACAGATGACGCCTCAGCAGTTACTTCGGGAGACCCAACGAGCCGCAGGTGATCTTAGTCTCACAAAATGGCACGATACCCTCATTACTGCTGGAAAGGAGCTCAAGGTTATACAAGAGGTGACGTGGACTCGTCATATCAAGTTCTGTTCAGTTTGTTGATGCAGTCGTCACAGCGAATAAAAGAGGAACAAGAGTCGCTTAGAGTGATGGAGGAGCGAAACGCTCAACTTGAACGGGACGTAGTACGGTATCAAGAACGTTTGAAGATTGAGAGAGAGGCGTGTTTGACCTTTTCACCATTGATCCTCGTCTCAACCTTACCCAGATCGCTATCCTGAGAGTTTTGATCCCCGTCAAAGAGTACCACGAGGCGAAGGAGCGCTATGCGCAAGTTAAGGAACGCCAACGTCAGTTACATGCTCGCGTTAAGAAACTTCGAGAAAAAAATGCTCCCGTACACGCGAAGCGCGAGTCAGTTTGTATTCCGTTCATGCCGAATTGATTGTTTAACCCTTGAGTAGACAATTGGTTGCGCAATACAAGCAATTTGAGAAAGCGCGGGAGAAGAAGAAAAACGCATCCAGGGCCAAGTTCCAGCAGATGAAGACGAAATGGAATGACAGCGAGAAGCTTGTTCGTTTCACCCTTATCGGAGCGACAAGAACTTAATTTCTTGCAGGAGAACGAAGCCGAAGAAATCACTACCACACTTGATGGATTGAAACGTGAGGAGAAAGATCGCGTGAAGAAAATCAAGGATCTCGAGAACCAGATAAAAAAGATGCAGAACGAGATCGACAATCCTCCAGAACTGGAAGATTTAGAGCCAATAAATAATGCGATCGTATGTTACAACATTTTCACACCGCATGACGCTGCTCACGCTGGTTCCAAAATTAGCGCCAGTTGAATACGGGTCGCGATCGCACGAAGCTCCGCATGGAGGAACTCCAGGAACGTCAGAAGGCTAACATTGATGCCTCTGCCTCCCAGAAAGCCAAGATTGACGACGCTATGAGCCAGTAAGAGATTTGACCTCACCTTGTATCTGTCCTCTGATAATTTATGTTGCTAGGTTACAAAAGTTGGATAATGAGCGACACAGAAAACTCGAAAACCTCCGAACATGGGATCGAGACCATGCCGACGCAGTTGCATGGCTTCGGAACAATCAAAGCAGGTTCAAAATGGAGGTGTTTGAGCCCCCCATGATCTGCTGCAGCGTACCAGACAAGAGGTTCGCGAATGCCGTGGAAGCTTGCTTCAGCGTCACTCAATTGAAGGTAAATGGCGTTGATACGTTCATTGACGAAGAGTTCCCACGATCACATTTAGACTCTGGTTGCGCAGTGTGAAGAGGATTATGAATTGCTCAATCGTTGCTTGAACGACGTAAACGAGCCAGGCTTGAAGTCAAAAATTAACACTTGGTTTCGTCCCAAGGTTGATCACGTTGGCCCGCCGATGGACGATGAGGAGGTTTGTGCCAGGCGCCATCACCAGAGGACTCTCCTAATTTCTTGAGTAGCTCAAGCGTCTAGGTTTTGACACCTATGCCATCGATAAGATAAGTTGCCCCGATGGCTTATTGTGGTACTTGACGCGGGAAATAAATTTGCATCGTACGGTGAGCCGTTTCTTTGTTCCTTTTTCATTAGATCTAAATGTGGCATGCAGGCGATTGCCCTCGACGGTTCAAGGGTCGACGTAGCCAGGGCCATGGATGCCGTTTCGCGCTTTGGTCCCCGTGGAGAAGGAGGCTCGGCCACCTTCATCGCTGGAAGTATCATCAACATGGTCCAGCGCTCGCGATACGGCAAACGCGCCGCACAGAACACGACACGTGAAGTTCGGCAGGCTCGCAATCTCGTTACTAGCGTGGGTGAGTTGTTTCGATGCACCACCCAGGGTAATATGACTTTACACGGTCACAGTTGATCCCGAGATCAAAAAACAGTTGGATCAGACTATTCAGGATGCGAGGCAAGCTCTCGAAGAAATCAATGTGGAAGCTGACAACCTCGCCGCCGAAGAGCGAACCATCAGAGCGGAGGATGCAGATCATAATAAGAAATATGTCAGGTGTTCGCTTTTCGCTAATGATATTGCGATGCTGATTTCCTTCGAAGGAAGCCCTGGAAGATCGAAAGAAGACAGTGGTCGATGCCCGGAAGCACATTGCAACATTAACAGCTAGGATCGGTTCGTGAACACCTTATGTCCCGCAGCATAGCACTTCATGCGATGCATTGCACTCTATTCTCAGGGACCACCAAGAATAGACTCAAGGACTTGGAAGGCGCACCCTCAACTGATGAGAAGCGGGCTCGTCTCAGGGGAAAGTTACTAGAACTGTCAAAGAAGCGTGTCAAGATCTCATTAGAGTACTCCGTTCGTTTTCTATCCACGGCATGTCGACTATTCGATGCTCACCTGTTTTCTCCGACATGTAGCAACTCATCGTCGCTGCTGTTGTCGATCAAGTGTCTGCCACTCGTAGTGGGCTTGAATTTTTACAAGTCGGCGCCAACAAAAGTGCGCTCGATGCATTGTGTCAAGAAAAGGATGCAGGGTATCAGCGAGTTCTTGCCGATTTTGAGGAAGGTGAGTCACCAAACCATTCCTGGGGACGTGTATTCATCAAATGTGTGCAGTGAACCAGCTCTTCATCGACTTGAAAGCTGAAGCCAAGGAAAAGCGGGACCTGAGTGTGGGGCTCGTGCAGGGCATGGACCCAGATTTCCAGGCTCGATTCGCTGAAATGGAAGCGGTATGTTCTCGTGTTACTGTTATAGGAACCTGGATAGCTGAGATTTCATTGTCAAGGATGGTTCTGTTCATGACCGAACAGTTGAAGAGCTGCGGGCGGAACTCGATGTTCAGCAGGCTAATCTAGAAATGATCATGCAAACGAATCCTGGTGTGATCCAGCAGTATGAAAAAAGACAAGCCGAGGTTTGTTGCGTTCGTTTCGTAATTTATTGACGTTTACTCATGTTCTTCAGATCGCCAAGTTGACCAAGACACTGAACGAGAGAGAAAGGGCCAGCCAAAAGTTGGAACGGGAGATCAAGACTGCTCGGGTATGTAAACAATTCACACGTTGACTGAAGTAGAGTTTGATTGGTTGAACAGGACAACTGGCAACCTGCTCTTGAAAGACTGGTGGAAAGCATTGGAAAGAAGTTTTCTGTTGCCTTTGATCGTAAGTTGGGTTTCTTGAGTGACTGTTCCGTGTCTTACAGGATGAATAAATAGGTATTGGATGTGCTGGCGAGATCAAGATCAGCCCACACGAAGATTACGACAAGTGGGCCATCGACATACTCGTAAAATTCCGTGACAAGGAGAAGCTGCAGCTTCTGACTGGGCAGAGGCAGTCTGGAGGCGTAAGCTGTACTTGAACTCGATTGTAATCAGCATGCTGATGCTCTTCCAGGAACGTTCCCTTACGACTATCCTCTACTTGATGAGCCTGACCGAGGAAGCGCGAACGCCATTCTCCTTGGTGGACGAGATCAATCAGGTGCGTTTGTCCCTCGCCAAGACATGACGTGGTATCAAATGGTCCAACTAGGGCATGGACCAGCGAGCAGAACGCGCGGTGCACAATTCTATGGTCGAAGTGACCTGTAAGCCCGACAGCGGACAATATTTCCTGATTACGCCGAAACTACTTCCGGACCTCCGTTACGACGAGCGGATGAAGATTCTGTGTGTCAACAACGGCGATTGGCTGCCGGAGGAGAAGGGCCTCGGTAACATGATGAATCGAATC
>JBBPTB010000609.1:0-17144 GCA_038093875.1 Boletus tylopilopsis | reverse complement strand
GCGACCTGTATCAAACACTGTCGTTATATCTTTGAACATCATCAATCCAAGTTGGGACTACCTCAACTCGGTCACTCTGGCATGTATCCTCCCCGCGAGGTCCGGTGACAACCTTCCTATCTCATCAAGGTGGGTCAACAGTAAGTTGTGTGCAGTCAGCGAGCTCAAGACGTGGCTGGGTAAACATGAGCATTTATGTAATCCTGACTCGGACGTAAAGAACTTACTCGTACGTGGTGCGGGCTGGGACTTGGAGCGATTGCTCCAAGCTTGTCAACTCGCTGTCATCCAGCTTCTTCTTCTGTGCACCCAGTGGAGAATTCCTCGCGACCTCCTCATAAGCGCTGGTAATTTCTTCCTTGCCTCTACCCCGAATAGCCCGTGCATGTTCGTCAAAGCTAAATAAGAATCGTCGCTGTGAGTTTTTGCGTCCATAGTCACAAATCATGCCTGTCGAGATACAAGACACTCCGTCGAACCATCTTCTCGACAAGTTCCGCATCGGTGTATGATGTACTCTGAGGAGCAGTCCCAGTTTCAGACATGGTAGTAGGCGGCCAGTTGATGATGACCTGTAAAAAATTATCCTGGTGTACTTATAAGTACGAAGTCGCAGGGCAGGGCGTCGGAAATGCCATGCATCTTCCTTGCATTGGCAAGCGTTATTACGTGCACTGTAACTCCGATTGGTCATAAGGCGTAAAATGACTCCTCCAAGTTGTGAGGCAACGCTCCACCCCTGACTCATGGAAACCCCAGATAGCGCCAAGCGACAGCCCAGGCCTTCCATCAGTAACGAGTCATACAAACAAACAAGAATTTCTATTCCGCGTTACTTGATACCTACATATACAATGAATGGAGCCTGACGCCAACGCTTGAAAAACATTTCGCGTAGCAACTCGAATCCGAGATGAGTCACTTTACTCCCGAGCGAACCTAGCCTTGTATGCGCTCTCCATGTGCTCCTGAACAACCAAAAGTGAGTCAGCATCCGTCTATGGGTCTCGCCAACAAAAGAAAATTAGCTCACGAGATCCATCACCCGCGCCACGCTCTCCCTCGCGAACAACGCCTTCTGGTACCGCTTCAGCCGATCAAACTTGGCCCCTTCCAGCGCCTCCGTAAGCTTCGCCAGCACCTCGGGCTCAGCGCGCCCGATGCTCTTCTTGGTGGAAACCTCCATCGACCCAAGCAGCGGCGCGATCGCACAGTCCGCGTTCGTAAACGTCTTTCCGAACGCGTACTCGCCCCCGGCGGTGTCCGGGTCGGGAAGTAACGCTTGGAGTTTCTCCACTGCCTGGATCAGCCCCTCAGATGCCTCCGGTAAGTTCCTGAAGACGTTGGCCATGGACGTCTCCACTTGGCGCACGGCGTCGATAAAGAACCGCACGCTGGCGCGCGCAGTCGGGTCGGATGCCGGCGGGAGGAGGCCAGCGTCGGGGTAGAGATCCGCAAGGAACTCGAGAATGACGAACGATTCTGTGATCTTGGTCGACAGAGGGGAGGGTGTCTCGGGTGAGACGGAGGGCCCTCCGTAGGTGATGACAGGGATCTGTCATGACTTTGTGAGCGGCTTGTGTGGACGCTGATTTTTTGGTCGCGCACCTTTCCGGTAAGTGGATTTACCTGGCCGAACCATGCCGGTTTGTTGTAAATGTCAAAGCCGTGTGAGGTGTAAGTCGCTCTGGCCTCTAGCAAAGCGATTTCGACCTGTGGCACGCGTGTTTAGAAACCTATCATGCGGAGCCAATAGATCGTCTTACCCTGTGGCAGAAAGGCGAGATCTGGCACCACCGTCGCAATTAGCACACCCCGCATCCCAAAGATAGTTATGATGACCTACGTTGAGGGCATCGTGATAATAAGTGATTTGTTCCGGCATGTTGATCTGTAAGACTTGGTGATGCGGTGTGTTGTGACAGATGGTTCGGGTAAATTAGCTTGGGAGGTGGGTGGCCAGCTCCCGGGTTTATAAGCCTAGGCATTTAATACGGATCAGGATTCAGGCCAGTGCAAGGTGCACACGTCACCCTATGGGTGCCTAAATGTTAAACAGCGGCGGGAATGTCTCTGGAAGCCAAGACATGATACGACGAGTTTCTGGTACGTATTACGGCCTTCCATCACCATCATTTGTCACCATGTCCTTTGTCTCCACCCCCGTTACATGATCCACCGCACAGCTATATTCAAACGCTCAGTCAGCTCGTCACATACGTCAGCGAATAGCATGACTCATCTTACTCGGTGTCCTCATACAGAAGCTGAACGGTACGTCCATCGATCGACAATCCAACGGCCACGGTGCGATCGTAAGTAGAGGTCGGCGTCCTTGAGGCAAAACGTTTTGTAGGTGAGACCAGCGGGGGAGGCCAACAACGTCTGAACGTGATCGGCACCGAGCGGAAAAAGGTTGGGAGACATGGGCCGTGTGAGCCTGAGCTGCGGGAACAATTGTAAACGGCGGATCTTTCAAGCCACGTTCAATTTCCTGCGACCGGCATTCAACGCTTCGTCATCTCCTTGAACATTATCGATTGAAGTCGCCGCTACTTCAACTGGGTCGTTCTGGCGTCTACCCTCGCCACGAAGGTCGACAGTGAGCTATGTGCCGTTTGCGAGATCAAGACGTAACCCAGGGATCAAACATGAACATTTAACCCTGGAAAATGGACGTAACGCACTTACATGTGGTGTGGGATTGCAGCGATTGCTCCCATGATGCTTGCTAACTTGCCAAGTATCCATCATCCAGCTTCTTCTGCGGTACACCCGTTCGGCGACCGTCCTTGAAGACCTGTAGATGAGCATCGGTCTAGTCAGAGAGCATGCCTGTTGAGGTACGCGACAGTCCGCAACGTTGAACCGTATATTCGACAAGTTCAACATCATTGGTGTTCTCTGAGAAAAAACAGTCCCAGCTTCGCGTGGCACGGTGGCGATCAATGACGAACAGTGAAATATTTCCACTGTACTTATTAACCGCGCATGTTTCGGGCACTGACATGAGCGATGAGCGTTGTTAGTACGCGCAATGCACTTCAAGTTGGTCACAGCTATGGGCGGGTCCTCCGAGTTGCGGAGCAACCCCATCCTACCCCCGGGCCCTCACGGAAACCCAAATCAGCGCCCAAGCATCGCAAGTCGCGTATTGAGCCATTTGCTCGACAAGTTCAGTATCAGCGTTTGATGTACTTTGAGGAGTAGTCCCAACTTCGGACATGATCATGATGGTGATTACTGATGACCCGTGAAAAGTTATTCCGGTGTACTTATAAACAACGCAGGGCTCGCCATGCATCTCTCTTGCATTGGACTTGAGAGTTATTACGTGCACTCCGCTTCGATTGGTCATGAGAGTTGTTGGCGCAAAATGACTCCACTGGGTTTGTGGAGTAACGCCGCTCCACCCTCGAGTCACGGAAACCTCAGAATCAAACCTCAGATCAGTACCAAGCGACAGCTCAGGTCGTCAGTTAACGACTCGTACAATCAATCAATTCTATTCCACGTTGCTTGACACTTTCACACAATAAATCGACTCTGACGCCAGCGCTCGAAAAACATTTCACGTAGCAACTTGAGTCCGAGACGAGGTCACTCTACTTCTGGGCGAACTTTTCCCTGTATACGATCTCCATGTGCTCCTGGACAACCAAATAACGGAGTCAGCATCCGTCCGCCACTCTCGCCCACAAAAAAAAAAACGCACGAGGTCCACCACCCGTTTCACGCTCTCCCTCGCCAACACCGCCTTCCGGTACCGATTCAACCGATCAAACTTGGCATCGTTCAGCGCCTCCGCAAGCTTTGCGCGCACCTCGGGCTCCGCTCGCCCGTAGCCCTTCTTGACGCCAACCTCCATCGATCCAAGCAGCGGCGCGAGCGCACAGTCCGCGTTCGTAAACGCCTTTCCGAACGCGTACTCGCCCCCGGCGGTTTCTGGATCAGGAAGCATCGCTTGGAGTTTCTCTATCGCCTCGATCAGCTTCTCGGGCGCCCCCGGTACGTTTTTGATGATGTCGTACATGGCCGTGTCCACCTGGCGCACGACGTCGATAAAGAACCGCACGCCAGCGCGCGCGACTGGGTCGGACGCCGGCGGGAGGAGGCCAGCGTCGGGGAAGAGATCCGCAAGGAACTCGAGGATGACGAGCGATTCTGTGATCTTGGACGACAGAGAGGAGGGTGCTTCGGGTGAGACGGGGGGCCCTCCGTAGGTGAGAACAGGGATCTGTCGTGAATGATTTTTCTTGTGAGCGCGCCGTCCGTCTTTTCTTTTTGGTCGCGCACCTTTCCACTGAGTGGGTTGACTTGGGCGAACCATGCCGGTTTGTTGTAAATGTCGAAGCCATGTGAGGTGTACGACGCGCCGGCCTCTAGCAAAGCGATTTCGACCTGTGGTGCGCGTGTCTAGAAACATACCAAGCAGTGCCGATAAATAATCCTTACCCTGTGGCACCAAGGCGAGAGCTTACACCACCGTCGCGATTAGCGCACCACTCGTCAACTAACAGTCATGATGACCTACCTTGAGGGTATCGTGATAGTAAGTGATTTGTTCCGGCATGTTGATCAGTAAGATTCGATGTGACTTGTCGTGATAGATGGGTCTAAGTTTTGGAACTGGGTGGTCAGCGTGGGGTTTATAAACCCAACCGCCTAAAATGGATCAGGATTCCAGTGCAAAGGTGCGTCACCTTGTGGATACCTAAACGTTAAACGGTGGCGGGCATTTGTCCTTCACTTCATCTCCGCCTTCATTACCTGATCTATCGCACAGCTATATTCAAAACGCTCACACCACGGCTGGATCAAGGTTTTAGACCGACCTAAGTGCGGTATGAAACGAGAACCTGGCGTTTTATTTCAAGTTTAGTCTCGCATTTACCAAGTTTAGATCAGTCACAAATAATGATGCAGCCGTGGTGTCAGTCAGCTCACCCTATATGCGTACGTTAGCAAATCGCATGACTCATATCACTCGGTACCGAAGCTGAAGGGTACATACATCATGATGTGATAGTAAGGAGAAATCAACGTCCTTGAGAAAAAAATGTTTTTTGGGGGGATGAGACCAGCGGGGGAAACCAACGACACCTGAACGTGATCGTCACCAAGTGGGTAAAGGTTGGGAGTCGTGGGCCGTGTGAGTTGAAGGAGCGAAAGGCCCAAACCGACATAGACGACAGATCTTTCAAGCTGTGTTTCATTCGCAACATCGAACGCTGTCGTCAGTTCTTTGGCAAGTGAGACAGCTCAAGTATGACGCAGCGCACGCAGATCTCAAGTGAAGTATAAAGAGATGGGCTTGCAATCAATGCCCAAGCGCCGTAAGTTCCGTATTCATTCCATATTTCTTCCGCCTGCCAACTACGTGTATGTGGTAAGAACGACTTTGAAAAGTAAGAAAAAGAAAAACATCAAAGGAAGACAAGAAACAGATAGGCACGACTGACAGCACCCACGAACGCGAAAAACCTCTGGGAACCACCCAAGATAGCCCCCAAGTCTCAGTCCATCCCACTTGGGTCTGCGTCGACGAGACTATACTGTCTCATCAGTGTGCATTCCCCACCGTTCTCCAGGTCGATGTTGTATGCGTAGAAATAACCCTCGGATGAGATCACCATTACTTGCGGGAGTGTACTGCATGAGACGAACGACATATCGCAATCGAATCGTGAGGAACCAGCCCAACTTCTTGCAGAATGCCACTCACCCGCTCAATCCAACTACGCACCGCGCCCCACTCGTTGGCAACCTCAAAAATGCAAAGTCACGTGCAGGTTCCCAAAGCTCCGTCAGCGTATTCGGCAGATACCCTCCCACAGACGACGAAATGGACTTTGTCAAGTGTAACGACCGCCGTCGGAGGACAGAAGACATGCTATTGCTTTTCTTTCGCTCGTCTACGAAGGAGTCGTAGTCGCCGGTTCGCGCATCTTCGGGGTCCCTGCTGTCTACCGACTCCATGGGACTCGAAGATCGGTCTTTCATGGTGCCTGCACTGCTCCCTGATGCTTGTCGAGGGCCGAGTTTGAATATATGGACGGTATCGTGAGCGGAGCTAACGGCGAGCAAACTACCCACGGCATTGAAGGACATGCTGTAGATTCTGGCCTCTCGGGTGCCCCTTCTGAACTGCCACAGCCGCTCCGCGCCGGGAATACTCCACACGCGGATGACAGTACCCTTGTCGGATGCTGTTGCAAGAAGGGTGCCAGACGGGGAAATGGCGAGGGCAGAAAGCGGTGATTTGTGTGCGCGGATAATGTTGGTAAGTGTTAGAGTAGTCGTGGAAAACAGGAGGACATCTCCTGTGGCTGGTTGTTGCAGTGCACTTGGAGGAGAGGTCGATGTGGTGGCGGACGTTGATGGTGATGGAATGGGTGAAGGGTATGCGAGGTAGGAATTCTCTGCGTTTGGGGATAGCGCACATATTGCTGAGCAAGGCAACTAATGGTGATGGCTTGACACGAAACAGAAATAGACACGTACCGTCGGGATTGGGTGCGGTTTCAATGACATGCAAGAGACGCATATTGGATATATCATAGATGTAAATTTCGGTTTCAAGAACGATGACAAGCGTTTTACGGTTGAGCTTGACGGCGAGAATGGATGAAGGGAAAAGAAGTTCACAAATCATCGACTGACGCTAGAGGCAACGGTGTGAGATGAAAAGGATTAAAATCAGGTACGTTAGCATAGTTACCTTTGTGTTGACGATCTGCAACTTCCGTGGGCTGGATTGAGGCTGATCCGCAGCGCCAACGAGGGCAATGAGTGAGGTACAGAAGAGCATTTCCACGATTCCGCGCGCGCCGTCGTCTGGGTGGGCCGTTCACCGTTGATAACGCGACGAAAAACGTGGACGTACTCATAGTATATACTCTTCCGAACGGATCGCAATTGGTGATGCTATAACCTTTACGAGTCCCGACTGATATGCATCTAAGACGACGACATCATCAACAAGTAAAGTGGCTGGATTGGATTCGATACATACGAGTAATCCTGGTTGAAGTTGGCAAAGAGCATGTTGGGATTCGTTCTTTCCGCCATGGTTGTTTGTCGTCGTCGGCAATGAGCTGGTTAAGCAGCCCTACATTGGAAGGCGGACAAACATAGGCAAATACTAGCGGTGTGGGGCCAGCGTAGTAAGTGGCCTCGACACCGACACGGGGATCATCAGAACTGGTCGCGGTGGACGACGTGGAGTCTACCAAACCCGTTCACTTTGAGCAGCCAGGTCGGTCGAGCCTTGCAAGATGGCCGAACCTCGAATGTGAGCTTGGAGCATTACACCCAATAATAGCCTAGTTCCTAGTAAAACTAGCATAGCATTGGTACCCTCTTTGACTCGGGTTTTCACGTCCAACAAGTCATGACTTTGGCTTGTACGGTCTAGACATTCCGTCTTGTTCGTGGACCAGGAGCATCGGCTGGGCGCGGGTGACCAAATACGGTGAATCCCACTGTCACTTATTGCAACTTGTCTCGTGCTCTTTCCGTCCCTTTCCTGAACCTGACCCCCAGCAGGTAAATAATACTCAGTCAATCTTGCCTCAGTCATGTTCTCTGCCATTCGCCAACTCGCTCGTGCTCAAGCTTCACGCCCTTTGCGGACTGCAAGACCCGGTGTCGTTTCTCGTCTTCCCCCACACCGGACCATCGTCAGTGCGTACCTGTGAAACTTGCGTCATTTTCGCCCATCGAGTCACGTATTCTTTTTCACTAGCGAAAAAGTACACCGAGGATCACGAGTCTGTCGCCTTTGACGATGCGACTGGCGTAGGTACCATCGCTATCACGGACTACGCGCAAAAGAGCCTCGGAGACGTCGTGTTCGTCGACCTTCCTTCCGTGGGACTAAAATTTTACAAGGGAGGTGAGCGTGTTTGATACAAAAGATTATCCGAGGGGTATCAATGCGGCTGAGAAAAAAACCCCTTGATCCGCAGAAACAATTGGTGCCGTAGAGAGTGTCAAGGCCGCGTCGGATATCGTTTAAGTGGCTTCCTTTTATTCGAGGCAAGGTTACTCAGTGTCGTGCATGCAGTTTGCACCCGTCTCTGGCGAGATCGTGGAGGTAAACACAGACCTCGATAGCGAACCCAACTTGGTGAACCGCTCTCCCGATGATCAAGGTGAGTACACAACCCTAAAAGTATCCACGATCTCAGTCGCTCCTAGGTTGGCTCTGCAAAATTAAATTGTCCAAGCCAGAGGAGGTATGACTTTGTGTACTCTCATCTATGTCCTCTTCCTGACCATGCCTGGGAAGATCGAAGATCTGCTTACGTTGGAAGAATACAACGAGACCTTCGAGCCGTAACGACCTATCGCGCCAATCGATAGAATGTATATGGCTTCAACCACCATGAGCCTTATTTCTATGTATTACTCCCCAGCAACAAGGTGAAATGGTGTGCAAGTCGTTCGTGGTGATCAGATGGGTATACTTAGACTAGATAGAGCAAGTTCGCGTCACATTTATCCGTTGACAATGGTAAAGTCAAACCAGACTGTGGTCACCATAACCTCTGAGTCATTGAGTGACTTGGCTCAAGTCTAACTAGGACTCGCGCCCAACATTTCGACTTTGTATATATGCATGATTCTCTGACGCGTTCCGTTTTCTCACTGCACGCTTGTATACCATGGCTGAACCGCGTTTCAACTTGAACGCCGAAGACTCTTCGTATCCTGCGCCGTCGAACTCCACGGTCAATATTCGTTAGCCGGAAGAGACCTATCACCATTGACACCACTACTGTATGCGATCGTCGCGCGCGGCTAGGACAAGTTCTATGGAGAGGGGATTGCTGACGCGTTGACTCTTTGATGCTGCCCATCGCGCGACAGCGGGCGTTCTTGGAGGCGCGTACAGATCTAGAGTACGCGTTGTCGGTCTGTCAAGTCAAACTTCCAAACACGCGCCGCAACTTGCTGGCAATCGGTGGCTCCAGGTACATCTCGCATCCAAGGGGAACGCCGAGGAGCGAATCGCCGCGGTCCTCTGGGAGAAGAACTGGACGGCGGCGGCAGAGGTACATTTTTTGCTCGCTCTGGTTGGACACACGAATGACTCTTTCGCCGACAAAGCTTTGCGACGACGACGTTGCTTTGAGGAACATGTACTGTCATACCCGCCCAAAAAGCCAGGACTTACCATCTACACGGCATAAACGGGACTCGCAAGGCGTTCCGCACCCTCCCTACGTACGTCGTCGATGCCTTCGTCGAAGAGTGGGGATTGCTAACTGGCCCAAGTGAAGCGCTTCACCGACGAGACCGCAAAGACGGGGATACGGCGAGGCGAACCGCTGGAAGGATTCGTTGGGTGCTGCGAAGCGACCACACGTATCCGCTTGGCTCTTCCTTTTTCTTAAAGGTCAAGCTTGACGAACCATACGTACATGATGTATCGCGACTGGCGGGAAGTCACCAAGTCGCTCTTGTCCACAAGGGCTCGCTCGATGAAACGCAAAGAAACGCAGACTTATCTGAAATGGGTCAAGAACGAGATCAAAACAAACCGGAACGCCTTCCAAGGGTATACCCAGGGAAAGAGGATTATAGCCACCAGAGAGCGGTTTCTAAGATGGTTGGGCACCGAGCAAGGGTAGGCAGAGGTGTCTGACTCGGAGTGGGACAAGGCTACCAAGGAGGATGTGGTGAGTCGATTTCTCTTGATCGGGACTTGCATATATGCATCGGATTGTGTCCTCTGACACTGTTGCGATGTGATCTCTGCTCGTTGCAAGTTCCGCAGAGCTGATGTTGCTTGTACCCGTCGGTTTCTGCCGCACTCACCCATCTCTTCGAATTTGGACACACCCAGAGTGATGACGTGCAAGCCAAGAAGCCAGGACCTGCCTTTGTTACATAAAAACGTTGTCAATCCAAACAACATGATGTCGTCGTCGCTGACAAGTAAGCTGGCCTTTTCGTTTTACAGAGTGAATTTACATCAGTCTGGCGTAGAAATAACCATCTCCGACAACACCGAGAGGCGTTGCGGGAAGCGGTCGCCAACATCCATCCCCCGGTCGCCTCTTTGCCCTTAACTAGACCTTGGACAAGCCATGCGCGACGATACTGCGCGTGTGTGGAGATCGTATCCTGGATCGCGGAGACAAACACCAGACCCTACGCGGGGACCAGCTCTGGAAATCACATGAAGACGTCATTTGGCAATTCCTGAGTCAAGCAGAAGAGCTTGCCGAGGCGGAAGCGGATGTTGGCATTGAGATGGACATCGGTGAGCCGCTCGACGCTACAGTCGACGGATGCGTTGATTTCCTGGGCTTGGAGCGACCCAGCCCGGAGAAAATATGCGACCCCATCGCGCGCGCAAAAGGCTATGCGCCAAGGACGAAGAAAAGGGAGGCGGAGAAGCAGACAAAGAAAGGATCTCCTTCGCCGCGCTACTTTGGAATCTTGGTCGAGGTGGACTGCGAGGCCCTCGTCGCCCGGCAGATCGAGGAGGCGGAAGAGGTGCCGTTTCATGGCAAGACGTTTTGGGGCACGCTAGTGGGCAATCGTCGGGTCGCTGAGCGGCCACACATCACGATCGTGCACAAGGCCAATCAGCCCGAGGAAGGGGAGCTTTGGAAGCGATGCGTCGCGTTTTCTTGCCCATCTTTGCGTTCACGCTCGGGCATCTCGTCTGGGACGACCGGGTGATGGCGTTGACCGTCGACGACTTGGAGCTTGCGCGGGAACCTTGCAACGACGAGGATGCGGGACAAGAAAAGCTCGAGTTTGTGTCGAAATTGCTTGCGGAGATCCGAGACGGACTTCATGTCACGGTCGGGACTCTGAACGCGGACGTCTCGCCATACGAAGCCAAGGGAGTCGTCGAGGCATGGCGGAAGGGACGGCGAGCGGGGATCGGGTCGCTCGAGCCGGAAGGGGTGTCGGCCAAGGGCAGGATTAGGGGATTGATGGGATGAATAGATCCTTCATTGCAACGACTTACAGACATCCGTGCATGAATGTTGCCATGTACCATACTACTAGTGCTACTACCTAGCACTACAGCGGGCCATGCGGGGTTGGGCGTGGGATAATCGACCCAGGTTTAAGGAGCCCGCCAACACTTTGCTGACTCAACCAATCTTCATTCGTCCCTGCCACCATCATGGATGAACTCGCGCTCAATTGTTGGATCCGTTCTGAGAATCCTGGAGCATTATTCCGCGTCAAGATCTCAAAGACGGATACTGTCATGGACCTTCAAGAGGTTATCAAGAACAAAAAACCAGCAACTTTTCGTGACGTCGACGCAGACGCTCTCGATCTTTACGAGCCCAAGACTGCCATATCCGAACCCTTTAAAGAGCATCTCAGCAAATTCATCCTCTCCGATCATGGCGAGCCCTTGGACCAGCTACATAAGTTGTCCAAGGTTTTCCCGGAACCACCACCTGAGGACGACATCCATGTCATAGTGGGTATGTGGCTGAAGTGATCCAAGTTGGCCCCGACAATTGATTCTTCCTCTTCAGATGCGCCATCGACGATCGTCTGTTGGTTACGAGGAGTTAATCTCAAAGAATATTTTCAAATTCCAATCCAACCGGGTGAAGGCATCAACCGACTTATACCCCGCATCAAGGACGCACAACCTCAACTGAGAAACGTAGCCAATCACTTGATACGCCTATACAAGATATTGGGAGATGAGGAAGAACTTCGAGAATGTCTTAACAAGATCGGTGGTGGTGAACGACTCAAAGAGCGTATCTTGGCACGCAACTTCCTGGATGTGCCCGTTCTCGATCCTTTGTGTGTTGTTATCGAGACTGGAGAACATCAGAGCCCGACCCTTGGTGAGTGTCTCTCACGTCTCTTTTTTGGCTCAGAATATTTGATGAATATGCTTCCTGAAGCTCAAGAACCAATTTCTGATGTCAACCGCGTACGAAAGTACCAGGAAATCTATCTTAAAGTGAAGGATTGGGGAAAGTTGGAAGAGTCCGACATCCACAGGAACAATATAACGGAAGCGAGAAACATGACTATCCCGATCTTTGTTACCACTTTTGAGCAGAAGTTACTCCGGAAGCCACGTTTAGGTGTTCCCTTTGATGTGCGCCGTGTTCTTGATTTGTCCTCTACCGTTCGATTTTGACCATCTAGCAGACGTTTGGCATTTCCGAAGAATATTTTGAGCCTTACCAGACCTCGACCGCTGAGGACCCTCAGGAGGCAATACGGCGTGCTAACCTATTGGAGGTGACGCATACTATATATCACATTGTGCCTTACGAGTGGAACCGTGCTTGGCATCAGAAGTCCTTAAACAAAGATATTATGGCCTCGGTCTTCTTCGACCCATTCCTTTGGGTAGAAGACAGAAAGAATACCGCTGGGAGGTAAGTGTACCGTTCCTTGGCTCCCTCCGTACTCATGGTCTGCAGCGATGACCCTTGGCCTCTCGATGTTGTTGTGAGACGTGATGATCCGAATGACACTGAACGACGCAGGTATTCACCTCGTAGTGACTTTCTCATCACAAACTCCACTCTTCCTCGACTGCTCGTGGAGGTTAACTCCACTTCATCACCGAGTTTATGGCCTACAGATCTTATCCGGATGCTCACGACAGGGGCTTTTATCGTTCGTTTCGCGAACAACTTCGTGAGCACGTTCAAACAGGCGAAGGATTTCGTCCTCTGCGCTTTCTATATTTGGGCCAATGGCACCGCCACTCGCTATATCTTATTTCAGGTCCCAGATAATACAACGGTATGCTGTACTTTGTGATGTATAGACGACTCTGAGGCTCACTCCTTTCAGGTTTACCGCAGAACCATGGAATTTCTGTTGGATGACCTGCTTGGTCGTGTCGAGTTCGCACGCCATTTGTACAACCTTCGCGCAGAATCAAACCAAAGCGAAGACCAAGCTGCGAAGGATGCAGTTATGAAGTTTTGTGAGGAGGTCAGGCAAAGCCAAATGAAGTCGATGTACATCAAGTCCGAGACTGATCGTACAGAGAGTGATGACGACGACCCTGCTGGTGGAAGGGGTGAGAATGAAGACACCTCACAGCTTAAAGCACATGGCTATAAGGTGGAACCGAAAGTCTTCGTGGATGACAGCGGCGGGACATGGGAACCACTCTCCAAGGTCAGGGAAACCCATTTTCACTTGTTCGCGATGCTGACTCTCGACCTCAGACGCCGGATCATATTCTCACTGTGTATAGACCCACAAACCCGAATAAGGTGTTCATCGCGAAGAAAGTTCGGGAAGAATCAAACGAGCTCGAGATCTTGAAACTTCTCGACACTATGCAACAAAAGTCTGACCATGTCATCTCGTTGGTCGATTCGTTCGACGGGTGGGCCATTGTACCCAGAATGGCCACCCTCAAGGGTCACCTTGATTTAAGGCCGAAAGTGTTTGAAGGCAAAGTTTCGCAAGTCTGTCTGGGTCTTATCAAGGGTCTGGCGTATCTTCACATACTCCGTATCGCTCACAGGGACATCAAACCAGACAACCTTGTTGTCGACAAGAACTTCACCTTGCAAATTATCGATTTCGATGTTGCAATGCGAGTAAAAGACGAGGACGAGGAGGTCGATGGCCACTGTGGAACAGAAGGTTGGATGGCCCCCGAGGTCGAGAAGAAGTTGAGACACAGTCCAATCAAGGTAGACCGATGGTCCTGTGGGCGGGTTCTTCTGCTCCTGCTCAATGTGTTTGGCAAAGAGGATATGTCGCTGAGGGCATTTGCGAGGAACCTGATGGCGGATGATCCCAAGCAGCGGCCATCGTTACTTGAATGGGGTAGGTATTTGGCACCTTTCTCGGACTCTGGGAACACAAGGACTTCGGACGCAAGCAAGACCTCGCAGCGCCGTCGGGACCGAGTGGAAGGCGACGGAGAAACGAATCCCCCGAATGTGAAGAAGCAGCGACTTGACTGAGGTCAGTGTGATATTCCCGCTATGTAAAGTAGGCCCGCAACTTTCACTGTTTTTGTGCATATAACGACATTGATCGCTGTCTGTGGACGCGGTTTGGAATAAGTAAGAAGCGACTTGCTCGAGCGCGGCGGTGGCCTGAGTGCGAAGTGTGTTGATACGAATGACAGAAGTAGCACCAGCCCCCTGGATCGTTCATAAAACACTACGATCGCATGACCGCTTCGAATCGTTTATGAAGAAAAAAATCCATTGAAGAGATCTAAGCGTAAGTACGATCCTGGGGAACGTCGTCCGCATTCAACTTTCTGGGTCAGTCAAGGGAGGCGATAGCGGGGCTGTCATCGCGCATTGGGTATTACTGGCCCAGAGTCCGGTCGTCGCCCAGGTCTATTCCGAGACTGGGACGCATCTCCGTGCCCAGAAAAGCCAGTCCCTGGAACCTTATGAGACACCGAGAGAATCCAGGAACTCAAGGAAACGCTTGGAGAGAACAATATTAGGTTCGCCATCACTACCAGAAGAATAACTGTTCCAAGTTCAGGCGGAATCTACAATGGTACCTTTAGCTTCCCCGCGCCGCAGGGCAGCCAAACTTGCCCAATTTGCTGCGACAGTGTTTCTTCTCCGTATCAACTAGGCTGTTGGCGCACGTATTCGCCTGTCTCCGGCATTTCATTTCGTCGGCTCTCCTATTAGGATCAGCTAGTACTCTGACGAGATGAAGCTCGGTGTCGCGTTCCGATTGCTATTCCTACCATCCAGCAATTTCTTCCCCAAGCGTCGTTCAATCGGTTGTTAAAAGTTGCGTTCAACGCGCGTGTCGGGAAACACTCCGGGGAGTTCAGGCACTGCGGGACGCCGCACTGCACACAAATGAATCGTGGCGTCCAAACTGGCACGCCACCTTCAACACACCACTGTCTGTCCTGTTTCGTCCCCGTGTGCAACCGGTGTCAAGCCTCTGCTGACAGTGATGACGTTGCCAGCCCTGTGTTTGACTACGGGGTGGCATTGGAATAAGCTCAACGTACTCGTACTAAACACTCATTGGAACGCTCAAACTGAGTAGGACAAATGTAATTTACGGGAAACTCCTGCGGAATCATATGAAGTAGTAGAGTTTTCTAGCTACCACTAGCATTCAGTAGTTTTGCAGGCGTGGGCACGAGCTATTTAAGGGGTGTGATAACGATGCTGACATCGTCGTACGTGACATTGGTCAAAGGTGTGTCATAAGAGTCTATCATATCCATGATCATAGCGTTTTGAGGCCCGTAGGAATTGCCTCCGCCATACACCGTGGGGACTTCAAAGGTCACCATGCCGTAGCTGGAAGGGGGTGTGTACTTTGCACCAATCACAACAGACCACTGTGCGCTCTGCATACAGAGCGGGTCTTTGGTGGTGACGAACGACAGGACGGTCCAATTTTGGCCGAGGTTTTGAACTATCACCTCACCGAATGTCGCGTTCGAAAGCCTTACCGTAGCTTTTATGAGGTCCCCAGGAGACAACGTGACTTCGGTGACTTTATGTATATAGCTCGTATTGTCTGTCTTGTAGAAAGCTATGTACAACAAAAACGGCAAGAAAGGTGAGACAAGTCGTGGGTGCGTGGCTTGACACCCTACCATTGTAAGTGGGTCCAGTATCGGACACGCTCATCAAGACGCCGGTGCCAAGAGTGTTGCCGCAAGGGGCATCCTGGTCGTCGACCTCGACCATGATTAGAATATTGGCGTGAGGTACATCTTTCATGGTTGGAACAGTGAAAATGGCAGACACATTTTGGATGCTTCCCTGGTAGAAAGGATGAGATCAAGCACACATAAAACGAGATTCGCAACGACATACGCGATGCAGTTTCAGAATGCCACCTGCGCGGAAGCTGGTGTTTATGCGCCTCGGTGCCTCGCCGGGAACAGTGGCCAGCTCAATATCTTCAAACAAATTGGAACGGTGCTCGAGAGTGCGATCGGCCAGAATAGTAGAAGTGAACAAGAAACTCGAGATGAGTGTAAGATTGAAGCGCATATGGGGGGTAAACTTGGATACTGTAGTCTGTCAGTGATCAGCGCGACCTTGAACTTTTAACCGTTGCAGATCGCTTAGTCACAGGGTACCGGACAGTGTTTCAGTTATGAACTGGATAAACATACTAATGTGTGTTCAGGTCCCCGTATTAGTAATACTTGGGTGGCGGGTTCCCGCTTGCGCAAGTCCTGCTCCGTGGAGATCGATCGCACGGTGGCACTCGCAGGCGGAGTGTAGATGTACATACAAGTGTAGGAGTTAGGATGTGGGCGAAAGCCCCAGCGGGCTTTCCGGCTCGTTGCACTGTGGGGGCAAGCCGCAAGCTGCGAGGGATGGGCACCGAGCAGGCTGACTGGGTGAGCCGCAGTGAGGTGCAACGGACAAGGTTTGGGCGTTGCCCTGCGAGAGTGTGGTGGGTCCGTGCGAAAAACCGAGGAGCGGGCAAGGCGCTCGAGGCCGAGGGAGCCAGCTAGCTGGTGGGGATGGAGAAGTCGCCCTGCCTGCACCGCCACCTGACTCACTCCTACACGGACTCCACTGTAGGAAGTCGCGTGCCGTGACAGCCTAGACAACCACTCTCCCTCAAGGCCTCACCAGTTTTTGTTGTTCCCACAAGGGTACCAAGCGAAAAAAGTGAGATGGGACACTGTAGGTGGTGCGCATGTTCCACCCATTTCGTTCCCTTCATTTGCTGACGACTCATGTTCCTTTCTCTTCATTCTTTTCCTTGTTCCTCTACATAGTTCCAGATACAAGAAAGGAGGATACAAGACATTCTGAATGGCCTTGGAAGACTTCATTGAGTCCTGTAGGTTCGTGCTGTCCACTTGGTACCGTTCGCGTGCTCACTCGCCGTTTTATTTTTTATTTTGTCTATTTATTTTTTGACATTTCGTGTCCGCCCAAGAGAGCCACTCAGTTGAATCCATCCATTCTCTCTGCTCAGCGCAGCGCAGCTCGCTGCTGTCGTGCAAGGTGAGTTTCACTCCGCTCTTTTCTTTCTCTTCACACATTGGAAAAACATACAATTAGAGACTATCATGTTACGTCGTGACCCCATCGAGATGGTTTAATCATCTGAGACATTTGGTCGTGTGCTCTGCGTGCCCGCGGTAGTTGACCGAGGTGTTGACCATCGTGGCGCCGATCTCCCATCGG
>JBBPTB010000608.1:0-17155 GCA_038093875.1 Boletus tylopilopsis | reverse complement strand
AGTACCCAATGTACAAGTTGGTGACAAGCTGTGTACCTTGCCATTGTCTAACGCCGTATCAAGGTCTCGAAGTTCTCGGTATCCTGGTACCATGCCCAATTGCCACCCATATGAACCAATGAATAATGAATCTCGTCATACAATGTTGTGAACGGAAACATGATACCTCTACAGTACTGCTCACGACTATTAGTCAAAAACGCGCCCGTTATTAGAGTAAACGAAAAAAATAGGACGGCAAGGTACCAGAACCCAGCTGCTCATCGCTTGGGCTTGACCTTGCCTCTAGGCTGCTTGCTTGACGACGCCATCATCATTGTCATTGTCTTGCCTGCCTTTTTAGCTGCAGGTTTGCTCGTCGAGATGAGCTTGTCCCCGCTAATGTCGTCTTCATTACCCTTTTTGGTCTCGTCGTCCGATGCGTCTGGTATCTCGTCATCGACCTACGGGTCACCGTTTAGCACGTCGTATCACACAAGAAAGAGAGGGACAAGCAGAAGAGAAAGACAGACAGTAGGGGACGTACATCAAAGGCCTCTTCGAGGTCAGGCCCAGGCCCACCAGCCAATTTCTTTGGTGCTTTGCCAAGGTCCACTGCCTTGTAAAATGGTATCGGATGTGCTCTCGCATTGTACCTAGCACGGGCCCCAGAGATAAGCGAACGAGCGAAAATGAAAACGAAGGCTCACTTTCTCGTAAACGATGTCTTGGTGGCCGTCGGAATCTTTTTCAGGACTTCGTCCTTGTTCTGATCGACACCGAGCTCGACGATCGTATCCCAGTCGTCGCGTGATAGATAATAGTCATCCATGCGCTCAATAACTTCATCGACAGCCGACTTTACAGTTGTAATATTAGTGACACTCGGAAGGAGTCAGAACAAACAAACAGAACCCACTGATCCGTTGTCTACAAGAGGTTTCACGACATAGGGGAACAGGGCTGGAAGATAGGATCGTCGTATCTCTGTCTTGTCCGCTGATACCCTGAGACGCATGTGGATCTGGACTTCGCCCAGCTGACGACTCAGCTTTCCTTGTTTCGAGTTCTGACCAAGCCATCTAGGAATCGTTTTGAGGAGTAGGTGAGAGCGTCTTAGATCCCACTCACTGTGGGAAGGCCATCGCATTTGCACCACCCCAGCCCATACCACCCCCATATAAGAAGGAAGCAGGCCGCACAGTCGAACATACAGCATGCAGAGGCATTAAAGCCCAATGCAACTCTGGTCTGAAAACGCAGGATGATCAAACATCTAGGCGTCGAAAGAGCACAATACAAACCCATGTATGAGTGCATCTACGAGGTCGGCATCAGATATCGAGGATGCTGCCTTGTCCATCAGTTTAAGATGCTTCAATGTTCTTGGCGGACCATTAAAATCTCTTAATTTTGCAGGATCGGTCTTGAGATAGTTCTCCTGTATGACACCATTAAAGGTGGCTCCCCCTACCTTCATCAGAAACCCACCTGAATAAATAACGGGACAAATGAGTGGTCATGGAAATACATCTCGATTTTGTCCCCTAGCGTTTCTCTCGCAGTGTGTGAGAACATATAAGGTCCAAGCATCTTGTTCGTAACGTCGAATGGGGTTAGGATAGTGTTTTTCTCGTTCATCTTGGCTCTGCAACCCGATTTTCAGCCTCAAGTATTGGTAGAAACCTTTGGAACGCACAATTCCTTGCTGTCATCAAACGTCATGGTATTGCTGGATAACCGCCAAGTCGACAGCATGTTTAACACTTGTCGTATATCCGACTGAGACCCTGTGATGAGCTGATCGATGACGTTGGCCGGGATCTTCATTTTCTCTCTGGCCAAAGGAGCATAAGACACAGACTTCAATGTCGCGACATATAACGTACTTGAATGTGATGGAAAGGATGCGCGACCGAATTGCGCTCGCTTCGGGTCTGAATGCGATATACATCACCAACATGAACATCGTCGTATCGCGCGGCATACCTCCTGAATGGAAGATTGAACGTGTTATTTTTGATAGGCTTTAGCTTCTGAGCTCCAGCATCGTTAGCTATACAGATGATTGGAATCTAATAAAAAAGGGGACGTTTATGGATTCCCGTTCGCTCAAATAGAGGTGCGTGCCTTGGTTTTCTTGATCAGTGCGTTCAAAGCACCGACGCCGCCGCGGTCTCCAGCGGACATACCATCGACTTCATCCATGATGAGGCACGTCTTATCGGTAATGGTGACACCCAGTGCATTCGTAGCCTGAGCGTGCATGTTGTTCAGCTTCCGCATCGACACGCAAGTATTGACGTACGTCTTTCCCACCTATCCACCCATCTAAGGATGTGTTACTGATGTTCATGCCGCTCTAGCGACCAACAAGGTCAGGGAGCGTTCGCCAAGCAAAGACGCAAGTACTTACCTCGACGAGTTTCTTGCTCCGCGCATCGCTCGCATTGAGCTCGATTGGCGTGAATCCTTCCAATTTCGCACACAAGTGTGCACTGCTCGTCTTGCCAATGCCTGGTGGGCCAGATATGAGGACGGCGCGAAAAATGTTCATACCACTCTTGCCAGGCTTTTTGAAGCCTGATTTCGAGCTGGACGGCCTGTTAATTCGGTCGAGGGCATAAGGACTATGAACGGGAGGGAAAAATTAAGGCGAACCAGTCATGCAACCATTGTTGCAGCTTCTCCACTTGACCCTTGTTCCCACATATCTCCTTGAGAGTCTTAGGCGCATAACGCGTCGTCCAGAGCTGCGACGCCAAGTCCGCAGACCCACTGCGCCAAACAACAGAAAGTGGTCATCACATGGCCGAAACGCGCAAACACAGACGGAACACAAACCTGCCAACGTTGCCCTTTGCCTCTTCCTTCTCTTGTTTTTCAAGTGCCTTCGCGGCAGCCTTGATGGCCTCCTTCTCTTTCTCCATCTTCTTTCGCGTCTTGTCGTCAAGCGGTGCGCCACCTGGTCCGCCTGGTCCTACGCGGGTTCCGATGAGGGCGAGAAACTCGTCTTCGGAGAGTGATTTCAGTGCGTGTTTCTTTATCGCAGCGAGCTTGGAAGGGCCGGCATTGTCGCCTAGGACGACGTAGGAGGTCTTAGAAGAAGGTTGGAGCGTGACGCGCCTGTCATGGTGGTCGTCGTCAGTGTATCGCGGACGCGTCTGAACGCGGAATAGTGCGCACCCGCCATAGCGTTTAGCGAGGTCGATGGCCTCTTCGCGGGAAAAGGAGGAAAGTTCGCCGGTGAAGACGAAAGAGAGACCGAGGAGGCAGTCGGGGGATTTGGGATCTGGAACAGTCTTGGAGCCAGGTGCGCTCGGGCCAGCGGCTTTGGCAGCTTTTGCAGCGGCCCAGTTGAACTTGGCCGACGAGCGATCTTGACTTTGTGGCATTCCCCTACTCTAATTACGGAGAGTGGGTGGAGGAGATCAAAATGACCCGTGCGAAAGTTTGCTCGTGTTTGTTGAATCCCAATCCGCCCTTACATGTACTACTAGTTACACTAATATGATCATGACTCCCCGTGTTGCAATCTTGGCTTTGTTGCCATTCACTAGTGTCTTTGCACACTTGAACACTGTTCCTTTTGTCGCTTGGTCGTCACAAAGGTATACCCACTGTAGCTACAGTTAAAATTCTTTACCTAACCCGTTCCATTCTAGATCGGATGCGCTCACTGGCAGTCTCACTCCTGGGACGCGTCCCAACCACGGTACATTACTGGAAGACATAATCTTGAATGGAAATCTTTGTTCGTACGACGCTATTGTCATCGTAGACCATCCCGGGGTAGGTTACTTGTCCAACCTGTATTCGTGTCATATTGAATAACGAGCTCGCATAGGTGCACAGTTCCGATCTACGGACCCTCTCTCCCTCCTGTAGACTCGCGACTCTAATCAAGGATGCGCCAAGCTCACGCCAGCTGCCTAATGTCGAACCAAGTCTCGGGTTTGGACGTGAGGCAGGTACACTGGTCGTCGACCAGTGTGGTTCCATCGCCATCGACGTTATTCCAGGCTCGTCGGACGAGTGGAGCCTCGAAGCAGACAAAAAACACGTCCTCTCCATTTCGATGCCTCCCATCGAAGGCTCTCCAAGGTACAGGAAGACCGTCATGGCAGAGCATGGTTGGTGTTCCTCATCAGTACCGACTGCTCGTCTCTCATCCCTGCGCTTTTTCCAGAGCAACTTCTCTCAAAGGAGCTTGACAAGATCGCTGCTCTCGCTTCGAGCCACCTCGTCATCTACGCTGGCTCACATATTCCATTGGAGCGCCGTCAGTTTCCCACGCTTTCCGAGTTCGACTCTCCACCCGATGCTGCGGCTCTTCCGCACAATGCAACAACCGCGGTTGCATCGCCTCAGGGAGGTATCCTTCACAATTACCAACTCCTTACGCCGGCCCTCATCACCTCGCTCCTTGTTGCGTTTTTCATCCTAGTACCAATCGTCCTGATTGGCATCAATGCGCTTTCCAGCATACAATCCACCTTGCGATCTGAGGCACCAAAGGATTACAGCGCGCAAGAGAGGAAGACGCAGTAATACTCCAAGAACGACCATTAGATGATTAGCTTCGAGTAGCGACTACATTGACGTGGGTGATACTTGAGGGGAAATGCAATGATACGACAGTAGGGATACAGTGGGAGGCGTGCAAATAAGCAATACTAAACAAACGAGGGGCATCTAAGAAAGCAAGGGAGAAGAATCAAGAAATGCGCGGCAGCTATTCGCCCTCCTGCCTGAGAGCATCTTGCATCGATTCGAGTGCGGATAAATGCAGCGGAAGGAGTGGGTATCCGAAAGGTCCCTGTAAACTTGCAAGGACAGCAAGTTCATAATAATTTCGCGTGATTTCCTGGTGGGTAACATCGTCTGATGTAAGGAGCGAAGACCCTGGAGATCTACAGCTATAGAGGAAGTGAATGTGAAGAGTCGAGCATGAGGTACTCGTGCGCTTGAGGGGAACGTAAAGGAGAATGGTCGAACGAACAGGAAGGATGGGGCAAGTTGTTTCAGGAGTAGTGATGCCTTCCTCGTCAGGGATGAAGGAGCGATCAGCCCAAGGATAAGCTGGTGGAGAAGACAGTGGGATGCGAACGGCGGGGTAAACGGCGTATGTTGTGACGGTGGTCAAGTCAACGTATAGTGATTTGGACAATGAATCTTTGCCTGCAGTACGTCGTGAGGGTGTTTGTTGCTCAGAGCTGGTTTGACACGGTTGGGTGAACGACCAAAAGATGCTTTGATCGACTGATAAAATAGTGACGTGCAAAGGAGCAAAGTCGTGGTAAAGAGACAATACTGCAGATAGATGGGCAATCCAAGCTACGACAACGGATGACATATTAGAATTGTTTTTTCTTGGACATTGCGGAAAAACGAACCGTCAAGCTCTGCTGGGGACATGGATCCGAGTTTAGATATGACTAGGCGCCACTCAATATTGGTTTTTCTGGCAACTTGTAGTGCAAAGTTCCAGACTTGCAGGATGGCTGACACTTCCACCTCATCCTGAGTTAACCAGCTCCCGAAGTCGTGAGATTCGCCGCGCTGGTCGATGCATGCTGCCAAAAGCCATTTTCCACATGTTGAGAATCTATAACCAACATGAAGAAAGGTATGACGGTCCAACACGTCCAAAGTGCGAGCTGGACCCAAACTAAAATGTACAACAGGCTTGGCCGGTCGTGCAAGGGCAAATGGAGGTTCCCGGAAGAACCCACGCATTTCTTTGCCGTTGTCAAAAATTCTGCGTGACATTGTGCGGTCGACCGGCTGAGGCACACGGTGATACACAGAGAAACAGAGCTTTTCAAAATCAGTGGTCCCGAGATCGTGTGAGGTGATGTGATGTTCGGGTATGAGCTGGAGAGTGATTGGGTATTCGGGGCGAACTCTCTGTAACCTCTTCATTGCCGATGAAATTTGTCGGAGGAGAGGCGATGCAAGTGTCAGGGCTGAGTCTGGAACTGCAATATAGAAGACAAGACCGGCCAATTCAAGTGGCGAGTCTGTAGCGAATAAAGCTGATGCACCAGTCGGTAAATCACTTTAAATCACAGATTGAGAGTGGCACGCACCTAGGTATTTGCGAAGGGAATCTAATCGCAAACCAAATATACCATCCACAGAACAGAGGGAATGACTTCCAGGAACATGATTACCCAGTTGGTGTGCCTGAGTTGAAGTTCAGGGGTGATTTAAAAGCGTCAGAGAGGACGCACGCTGTATGTTGTAGAGACCTTCTTCAACCACATCTCCGCCAACACTTGCTTGTCTGGACCGTTGTCCTCGAAAAAGAGAAACGCCGTAACATCTTTCTTGCCCGCCCGTGGTGTCAACCCTAGTTTTTCCCAGAAACGGAGAGACGCAGGTAATACTTGGATCATAGATTCACCCTTGCCGACCGAGATCATCGGTGTCTCCATTCGTTGAAGAAGCACCCGGTTTGAGGATGTTCCAGGTTCTCGACCAAAAGTCAGCAGGCTGATTCCAGTGACAACCAATGTGCTTACCATGATGCAAAAATGCCTGCAACTCGATCGGACCTTCGAGGGCAGGGAGACTGCGGATAACTTGAGCCAAAGTCGACACCTCAGTGGGCCAAACATCTGGATGACTGTGTGATAAACAGCGATTATTACTAGCTCGCCATGCATCAGCAAATATGCTGTTCTCAACAACCTCCCTCGCAATCATGCTTCCCGCGGCCTCGAGAGACTTCGACTTTTCCGAAGTAGCACCAAGTGCAGCCGCTGGTGATACTGGAGTGGGGACAGATGTCGGGACAGGTACCGGGATCGTCATAGGTGCTACCACTGCGCCAGGCGGCCGTAAGGGTTTGCTGAGAGGAAGTAGATAGGGATGAGAAAACTGCATATGTAACAACGTTGGCCCCAGAGGCAGATACGCGGGGGGAGGCGTGGTAGTTCGAGAAGGGATAGTAAGTTCCGCGACGACGTCAATGTCCTCGTCGTCCGATGCTATATCAGAGACATCATCGGCATCACTTGGCATCGAATATTCTAAATCGAGGCTATTTTGTAGCCAGCTAGGACGCCGCCTTGTTCCACGGGACCCTTGTTCGACGCTTTTGCGCTTGACTCCGATTAACTTCCTTACGAGGCCGATGCGGGGGTCAGTCGCGGCGTCGTATCGATTTTTCCAATGATTGTGTTGAGTGGGTGACTGAAGGCAAGGTAGTGGTTGTGTTCGGTCCTCCTCGTCTGGTGGACTTGGTAGGGCAAATTTTCCCAGATGGTATTTGGAATCAGACAATCTATGACTCTGGGCAAACGGTATTGGATCAAAATAATTTGCCAAAGGCACAGATCCTTTTTGGTGCTCAAGAGACAATTTTACTTGAGGTGTTATCAGTTCGGAGTTCGGAGTGGGCCCTGGAGATGGTAGCGCCACGTTGGGTCCGGATACGACTAAATCTTGGAGGTGATGCAGTTCAAAAAATCGAGGTATGAAAGGATCCACGGTTCCACAGGCACCATACGGAGACGACATTTGTTGACCTGGAGTAATAGCAGCGGTGACCGAAAAAGTCCCATCGCCAAGGATGGGTGGAGAGAACCCCATTGGCGCAGATATTGTAAGTGGATGGTCAGAAGCCTCTTGAAGCGAAGGTGCGACGATGGGCCGAGAAGCCCGAGAAGACCCTGAAGGCCGATCAAAGAAATCAAAATCATCTTCAGTGAAGATGAAGCCATCCTCAAAGTCCAGGTTCGCATGCACTGTGCTCGCGGTCCCGCCACCACCTCCAGTTCCAATTTCGCCAACATTTACGTCGAACCCCATATCGTATGGTTCGCCAAGGTTCATAAAATCATTGGGAGGCTGTATCCAGTTAGTATCAATGGATCCGAATGGATCGAAGGAGGAAGCTAGTGGTGGAGAAGCAGGTTCTGTCTTTGACACCAAAAAAGACGGCTCGGGGCCGGCGGCAGATTCTATACTGGAAACAGCAGGTTGCGTGGTTGCCTTTCCGAGGGTGGATGGGGGAGAAGGGTATGGGGGAGGAAGATTATCATCTGACATGACTATTGCTGGTGTCTGTGAAGGGTTTGTAAACATCGGGAGATCCCCTGCCGCAACGCCTCCGTTTGTCGGAGGAGTCGCCACTGGAGAACTACCAGTCGTAGTGACGGAAGTGGAAGCTGGAACGCTAGTGCTAGCGGAAGGCGTTGCCATAGTTCGGGGAGAAGCGGACGATTGAACATTTTCACGTTCCCTTCGAATACGCTCGCGTTCCCTCTCGCGTTCCTTTGCGACAGATTCGACATACATTGCTACTTCCGAGACTACATTCTCGACTCTCGATGACTTTGAGAGAGTCAAGCAGCGAAATGCGCGAACAGACTCGGATGTAGGTGATGCACAAGGACGACGCGAGATAGGTCGCCCGACAAGTACTGAGGGAGTAGAGACAACAAGACAATCTGTTTCACCAGAGGAAGACAAGGCAAGCGTGACGGAGGGTGGCAGAGGTGGAGGAGGTGAAGGTTGAAGTTGAGGTGGCAAATCAGGCAGGTAAGGAAGGGGCCGTCGAGCATGTGCAGACTGGGAGGACGCTGTAAATGCAAGACTAAGTTGCAAAGGCCAGATGATGGCTATTCCTTTGTCTTCTCCTTGCTTATTTTGAACGGCTATCCAGGCAATGACATATGTTGGACTCGTCCGTTTAGGTATACCAGGACGAAAAGTACTTTGTCTCTCGGAATGTGATGTGGGAAGGGATAATTTCCATTCGCCGGCACCAAGTCCAGAAAGCGACTGCTCAAACTGAGAGGTGATACCTGAAGTAGGACCGTTGTATGTTGACAAGTAATAGGATGGCACCCCAAAGGGCAGAAGTGTAATCGGAGTGCCAGCTGCTAATGGGAGGGTAAAATCGAGGGGAAGAAGGTCGGTCGATCGAAAGTGTGAGTATACCTCTAATCTCGATGCACTCAGATGTACCTCGAGTTGGCAATGTACAAGCGGCCTGCGAGAGGCAACGTCAGACAGCAATGTCACGAGACTCTGAAGCTTACCTGAGTCTCGCTCCGTTCACCCAGTCGGTTGCCCATTCGTTCGAGATGGGAGGGGAAGCAAGCAGAAAGCCATCCATCAACCGGTGAGCTGAACGTCCGACCAGTACATCCTTGGAGACTTTGGTCATGTCGTCGATGATTCGGCTTCGAAGAGCATTCATGAAGCGGGTATAAATCGTACGAAGCGGCTTGCGCGGCAGGAGGTTGGCTGCTGATAGATCCGGATCACTGGTTGGAGATCGTTCTGTGTCACGACAGAGTTGACAGGGAGATGGCTGGGCAGCGCATTCAAATGAACAGGGATAGAGAGCTTGAGGGTCGAAGAGTGAAGTATCCGAAACTGGGAATACAGTGAGACAGAGGTTGGAAGAACGCGGGAGCAAGAAGCACCGCAGGGAACACTTACCAACGAGTCCATCCAATGATATTGTTCTCAATGCGGAAAGACATGCATCGGAGTGATCGAGGGATGTAAACATGAAGGCATGGAGTGAGGAAGAGGTGCCGTCGATGTGGACATGGGATAATACGGATTCCAGGAGAGCAAGGGAATTATTCCGCGACAATAAATGTCTTCGACCAAGCTCTAAAAGGTCGTAGGATGGAGTATCGGATGGGGCTGCAATGAAAGTGACATGAGCTATTCGAACATCGGATGGCAAGGAGATGAAAGAGGAGAGGATTTTGTCCGAAGGCGATACTAAATTCGAGACGTGTGCGTGAGCAGGCAACGCGGAAGGGTGCACAGCGGTATGACTGTCGTGTTTCTGGGCCATGCAGATGGATGTGAAGCTGGGCAAGGGTGATGCGGACGTGTCAGTTTGAGCGGGTAGTTCCACAGAAGCAACGGGTTGACCCGAAGACGGTCAGGGCGATGCGCGGGTTCTGTCCGTGTGCATTCGTTGCACGTCGTTCACGAGCTCATCGCCGCCGCCAACGCCGTCACCGCCGATGAACGGGGAAATTTATTTATTTATTATTTACTTTTTGGGTTGAATCTAAATGTGGAGATGTCTAATTACGTAATAATAGTAGGGAGTAGGGATGCAGCCACACGCACTGAAGTTCACCCCGCCTTTGTGAATCCTCGTCAAAAAGTATGCAGCCCACATCCCGCCCCGCCTCGACTTCGACCCGTCCAGCAGCATCCCCGCATCCCAGAGCCCACATAAATCAGGTCAATACACAGACAAAACTGCTCGACACCGTACACGGTCGCATTCTCTGCGTTGCAGACATCCGTGGCCGTCTTTCCGCCCTCAATGATCTTGCGCGCGAAGCCAACGCAAAAGCAGTCATACACACCGGCGACTTCGGTTTCTTTGGTCAGTGATCCGCATCCTCGTCTTCCCTTTCATTTTTATTCGTCTCTAACGCGTCCGTCCTTTTGCCAGAGACTAGCAGTTTGGAGAGGATCAATGACCGTACCCTCCGCCACCTTACAATGTATTCTCCCCTCATCCCTACCGCTCAACGCAACCATCTCCTATCCCCCGACAATACCCCTGCCACCATTCGCTCCACCGTAGACATCTCCCTCATATCCGAATTTCCCCTTCTGCTCTCCGGTCAGATCAAAATGCAAATTCCCGTGTTCACGGTCTGGGGCGCTTGCGAGGACGTCGTTATTCTAGAAAAAATTCGCACCGGTGCCTACGCCATCGATAACTTGCACGTGGTCGACGAAGCCACGACGCGTTGCCTCGACGTAGGTGGTGTCAAATTGCGGCTTCTTGGGCTAGGGGGTGCTCTCGTTCCACACAAAATGTTTGATAACGGCGATGGGAACGCTACCATTGCCGGTGGTCAGGGTACCATGTGGACCACAGCCCTCCAGATCGGCGAGCTTGTCGACACTGCTCAACGGGTGTTCGATCCCTCAGAGACGCGTCTCCTGGTCACACATGCAAGCCCAGGCCGAGAGGGGATTATTGCCCAACTCGCTCTGGTCCTCAAGGCTGATCTCACCATTTCTGCCGGTCTTCACTTTCGATACGCCAGTTCCTACAATGAGTTCAGCGTGCAAGGTGACTTCGAAGGGTTCCGTCACAAGCTGCTTGTAGGAAAGGAAGGCTTTGACAAGGTTTGGGACAGCGTAAAGACCCAGGTCGACAATGTCATCGATGAACACCAGCGTATCCTCCTAGACAAGGCTTTGTCCGTCATCGAACGCATTCCTCAGGCCCAAGCACAAACCGGTGCACCCCCTACAGCTACCGGCGAGGAACCTGCGTGGAAGAACTGTTGGAACTGGAATCTTTGCGACGCTGCCTTTGGATCCCTTGTCCTTGATGTAAAAGAAGGCAGGATTAGTGCTGAGCTCAAGAGTCAAGGTGAGTGGTACAGTCGAACGTACAATTCGTCCTAACGCCTTGCAGGTTTCAACTACGCATATCGTCGCACCGCTACTCCTGGCACCGTCGCACATACTCCGAATTCGACAAGCTCTTCTTTGCCAAATGCTGGCGGAAACCCGCCAATCAAGGGTTCGACACCAGGGCCTGCGGAGAAACCTGCCTCACCTATGCCAAAGGAAGTGAGGTCGCCCCTCGCTGTGGTGTCTCCCATTATCCCAGCAACACCAAAGGAGGGTACCTCAAGTCTACCCCAAACGAAGACAAATGGTACACCAACAGGAAGCTCTTCCGATAAAGCTGAGAAGGAGAAGCAGAAGAGGCGGGAAAAGAAAGAGAGGAAAGAACGTGCGGAACGGGAGGCGAAGGAGAAGGATTCTGCAGAGGAGAAGGCCGAAACCAGCGTTTCTCCTGTTGAACCGCCTTCAACTCAATTCAAGTCAGGCAAAGAGACTCCAGTTTCAGATGAAGCTGCAAAGGCCCCCACCCCTGATGTCCCGGAGGGCCTCAAGTCACCAACGACGGATAGCGCCGGCACTCGCACTCCAACGTCAAGACGAACTTACAAGCAATCATGGACTTTGTTTGTTCGTCTTCTAGCACCTACAAACGAGACAGAACTGCGCGAATTTTTCGGTGGAGAACAATCAGGCGTACGGGAGTCATCCAAGGAATGATGAGTCATTGCTAACCAAAAATCGTAGATCGTGCGCGTGACATATCCCAACACTGTACAAGGACGGGGTCAGAAAATAGCATACGTGGAGTTTGGCGATGAGGACTCCATGAAAGGTGGCCTTGAGAAAAACAACGAGGTGAACCTACTATTCTCCTCCCAGTCTCTCAAGTCTGAAGTTGGTGTCATAGAAGATCAACGAGTTAGTGGTGGAAGTCAAGATCGCAACAGATAAGGAAGATCGAGGCGGGTCACGAGGTGGCCCGAGAGGTCGTGGTGGTCGTGGGGGAGGCTTCGTCGCACGAGGGTTTGCAGCTGCCGGTCTGACCGGCAAGGGACGAGGAACCAACGGTGAAGCCCGAGGGTCCGGAGAAAACGGCAAGACTGGGGATGCAAACGCATGAAACGGACCACTGGTCGGAGCGGGGAATCATGGGCGCAACTATACTCGATGCTTCATGCCTTTTCACGATCTCGTCACTTTGCTCTTTGTCGTCTTATGTTTCAGCTCGTTTAATACCGGAATCATGTTTGCTTTCGTTTTATTGTCATCTCCTCGGGATGCTATTCAATGCAACCCAGATAATGCATCTGCATACCTGTGGTCCGTAGCTAGTATGGATCCACTTTGTTCACTTTCCTGCAGCAAACAGGGCGTTCCGAATCAGTCATGTGATTCTTTCCCCTGTACGCTTACTTTGGACTCTTCTTAAACAATAGCGCCACCGTAATTTCTCATGATACGCAGTGCTACTCGTTCGACAAGGGTTCTAAGATTTCGGCCTGCAGTATTGTGCACGACCAGGTTCGCAAACGAAAGTTTTGTTCCATCTTCCATCTCTGACGGTACCATAGTCTCCCCAGAGGTTTCGCAACGTCATGTTCACGCTGGACAGAGAGAGTCGCTCTGAATTCCCTAGACAACTTCACGGAAGAAGAGGAGATGCTTAGAGAGTCCGGTAGTCATCACACCATTTCCATCCAGCCGAACGCTCAACAATGTATGTCTCTAGTGAAACGATTTGCCAACGAAGTCGTGGGGCCTAAAGTCCGTGAAATGGACGAGAAGGAAAGTATGGACCCAGAGGTCATCAAAGGACTTTTTGAACAAGGGGTATGTCATCCCGTCGCCATGACTCCTTGAGCCTTCATTCATCCGTCGACCGAATAGCTTATGGGAATCGAAACAAATGCTGATCACGGTGGTGCCCAATCTTCGTTCACGTCGGCTATAATAGCAATCGAGGAACTTGCCAAAGTCGATCCCTCTGTGTCGGTTATGTGCGATGTCCACAATACCTTGGTGAATACCATCCTACGGCAATACGGAACCCAGGGGCAACAAGATAAGTGGCTCCCGCAACTCGCTCAGTCCAAGGTACATGGCTTCAGATTCGCGGTCATATTTGTGCCCAAGGATTGTATTGTAGCTTGGGTCTTTCTGCTTGTCAGAGCCGGCCTCCGGGTCGGACGCGTTTGCACTGCAGGCTCGCGCAAAGCGCGACGGGGATCATTGGATTATCAATGGTTCCAAGATGTGGATCACGAACTCTTATGAAGCCGAGATTTTCCTTGTCTTTGCCAATGTAAGAATCCATGGAAGCAATTTCTGGCGCTGGCTGGCAACCCTTCCCTAGGTCGATCCAAGTAAAGGATACAAAGGCATAACTTGCTTCATCGCAACAAAAGACATGGGTATCAAAATAGCGAAGAAGGAAGAAAAGCTCGGAATCCGCGCTTCCTCGACGTGTTCACTCAACTTGGATGACTTGCGAGTACCTGCAGAGAACATTATTGGCGGAGAGGGCAAAGGTTACAAAATCGCGATCGAAATACTGAATGAGGGTATACCTTCCTGCTTTATTCACTCGAGACGTTCTCCACGGTCAAGTCCACAGGTCGGATAGGCATTGCTGCTCAAATGCTCGGGCTCGCGCAAGGCGCCTTTGACAAAGCCGTTCCTTACACATACCAACGTACTCAGTTCGGTCAGCCTGTAGGTACCTTTCAGGGTATGGCATTCCAAATCGCCCAGGCGGCAGTAGAGATCGAGTCAGCTCGTCTATTAACCTACAACGCGGCTCGGAGAAAAGAGGAAGGCAAGTCGTTCACCAAGGAGGCTGCAATGGCCAAATACTGGGCAAGTGTTATTGCCCAGCGAGTCTCTGGTCAGGCTATTGAATGGGCGGGAGGGGTTGGATTTACTCGAGAGACCGGAATTGAGAAATTCTGGCGAGATTCCAAGATAGTGAGTGGCATCGCTTGATAGCAAATGTTTATTTAACCCAGCACCCACTATTCAGGGAGCCATCTACGAAGGAACATCCAATATTCAGCTGCAGACGATCGCCAAGTTTATCCAAAAGCAATACTCTTAACTGCAATTGCAGATGAATATTTACAATCTCATGGTGTTCGTATATACAGAAGAATGCCCTCGAATACTGCCCACCCTATCGCTGAGCTCAGAATTTTGCGTGATATCCGAAGAGACGCTCCATCAAAGAAACCCGCAATCCCCCGTTGCTGCGAAAAAAAAAAAAAAAAAAAAAAAAAAAAATTGTTTACCGTACTAAAGCCTCTCGTGAGGAAAAAAGCGTACCTGCCATATTCGACTTGTGGTAGATATCAAGCCATGATACTGGTGCTCAGAGCGGACCTGCATTTTCGTCTGATACATTTCAGCATCATGTACACATTCGACTTTTCAGGAGTACCTTGATAACATCAAAAGGGTGAGTAGCCATCGTTGCAATCCCCCCAGCTGCCGCTGCAGAAAATCCATGTATGCTTGTGGCGTACGCGCTTGGTACAAGATAAGCTGTCCAATGCATGTTAGACCCTTTGCTCAGAGTCTACAAGCGTGGACTTGCTCGATTCTCGCTTGACTGCTTCGTAAAGCAGGACGAACAGTCCTGCATAAGGCGCATCGCGTAAAGAAGAGGCCACGAATCCACGCATCAATTCTTTCGGTCCTGTCCGAACAATGGAAATGAGAGACCCGGATAAACTTCGGTATGCGAAGTGCTCGCTCTGCAACAAGTTATTTGTGACATTGGAAGGGATGGTATAACTTGCCTCGAACCGTGCTTTCAGAACCGAGAATGGGTTCAATAACAAGCCCACTGCAATCCTCGCGGTCGCACCAGCGACTAAGTTTCCTTGGTTAGTGAGTTTCGGTAAAACACTCTTCGTATTCCCTGAACTCGTGACCGTTGAGACTGAAAAGTACGGAGACCGCGCCATTATCGAGCGCAAGTGCGTCAAGCCAGTGAAGTAGAGAGCTACTCCTGGTATATTTCTATCATGGATCAGTTAGGGCACAGAAGCATAGTTGTGTGGGCCCACCGAATAAGAGAAGCATTCGTACCCCGCCACAACCCTACAATCCCATCCCGCTTGACAATGCCATGTGCGCTTTGCCAGATAAGAGACGCGTTCCTTTCGTACCAGAGATTGAAGATGTGGGGATGACGAGAGACTATTCTCTCACCGAGAACCAGATGCAGAATCGCCTTGCTGAATTCGCGTTTTCAGCAAATCCACTGTGTACGATCAATAGAAAGGTGGAACAGTCTCGAAATGTTTGCCTTACGAGGTTGAAGCAATATTGCTGAGGCGAATCCGGAGAGCGCACCTAACAACGCCAGCGTGTTGAAGGTGTATCAGAGGGTGTGCAAATTGTCGAACCTTACCAGAGAAGAGCTGTTGGCTAACAAGGGTGGTCATTGCTGCACGCAAATCAACGGCAGCTGTAAGTTCAAGAGTAACCCCGGTGGGAAGTTTGGTGTGAAAAGCCCGATTCCAGCGGAGAAGGCTCTGCACCAAGATGCGGCGGTTTTGAAAACGACCGTCAGCTTTGTAATCATAGAAGCTAAGATAATACCAAGACCCTCCGGGCATCCCTGCCCTGGTCCCAATGCTGGCCAGTCATGTACACTTACAGATCATACAACCTCATCACTGTACTCATTGACAAGAATAAAAGGTTCAATAGCTAGGCAGTAGTCTGAATGGAGAAGACCACAAGTTATAAAACATTGTCTGTGGGTTGCCCACAACCTTGAAAGCATCAGAGAGGACCAATTGATACACAACAGATCAAGTGCATTGAGTGACAGCAGTTCTTTCAATTTGCAAGCAACAACAGTGACACTGAACAAATGTATTACTATGATGGACCAGGTACCAGCACACACTGTTATCATGAATTGACAGATGCAGTGGAGATAAGATAATGTGTGAGAATGATTACTACATGCTGACCCTCAAAGAAGTGTTGACACCCTCAAAGAAGCATAGGTGAGTGCTTGAACTTCTTCTCTTCTGCTCACACTCCTGCTAACAACCCATCTCATGGTACCCACTTGCACCTCCTGCCCCAAGTATGAATACACCAACAACACCCTTGCCAAGCAAAAACAATGCCCACATTGCAGGGAGTTGTTCAAGTCACAGGGTTTGAAAAAACATGAGACCAAATGTAGAAGGCATCAGGAAGAAGAAAATGCACTAGTTGCATTTAACCTGGAGTACAAGAAGTCCTTGAAAAAAGGTTAGTATTGCTTTTTTTAAACACTCTAAATCAGAATCAGAACTGGTTGTGGGATGCAAACTGTAGCTAATGTACTGCATTCCAGCACATTGTGCAGCTTGCTGACTGGAGGTTGGAGATCCTGCTGTTGAACAGCCTTGCAACCTCAGTGGTTCTGTACCTGTAGCAAGCAGTTCAGGTCTACATGCTGGTCCATTGAGGCCAGACCATGGTACATAAAATCACTTCCAATTTGCAACAGAGCTAATGATTTTGTTGACACGATTAAAGATTATAACCCAGAGCCAGATTTGACAGAGCCTGGGCCTGTCACACTGGATTTTTGTTAAAAACTGGATCCTCCATGCTCAAGTCTGGGTGGAGGTCCGAAGGCGTGGGAATTTCGGAGTTGACTAATGTTGGACATGTGTGTCAGATATCGGAGTGGAGTTAGGACATTGGCACAGGACTTATGTGTTGGGCCCTTGCCACATCCTGGGTTCTAGTATTTCGGAGCAAAGGAGAGAGAGGGAGGATGTCCCAGACAAGAGAGGAGGTA
>JBBPTB010000607.1:0-17183 GCA_038093875.1 Boletus tylopilopsis | reverse complement strand
GTGTCATCGGCCACGGCTTAGCGTTCCCTTTGCCTTTCGACCTGTCCTTGGGTTTGTTCGCTCCGTCCCTCTGCTTGTCTTTGTCCTCCTCTTTGGGCTTCCCCTTCTTATCCTTTTGCTGTGAGAGGCATTCGTCATCGCCGTGAGTGGTCGACTTTTGGAACGAGCAATACTTGTCCTTGTTTTCCTTTTTGTTGTTTCTCCTCCCTGTTTTGCTCGGGTGGAACGACGAGGCTGCGTTTTGGGTGGTGCGCATACCGTATTCGTCACGGATGCGGCGTTCGATCTCGGCGGATGTATAGCGTTCGGGTAGGGTGGTGAACACGTAGTTCCACGTAGACGGCATAGATACGCGTAGGAAGCACGCGAATAGGTCATCGGCGACGTCGCGGTGCATCATCATGATGTCGCGACGGTATCCCTTCATTTTGGCGATGTGCGCTAGGGCGTCTTCCCCATCGTTGTAGCGAGTGGTGACGAGGCGGGCGATGGTGAGGGTCCAATCTGTGGTGGTGGTGGTGGTGGTGTCTGCGTAGAGCCTCCGTGCTTCGGCCCACATCTCGGATGCGTAGCTGAGGTGTCCGAGCTGCTGTAATGCCTCCGACTCCATGCGGGACGTCAGGATCGTGCAAACGAGGTTGTTCGCGCGTTGCCATCGAACGTTCTGCGCCCGGTTTGTGGTGATGTCTGGGGGAGGGAAAGTCGGGTCGAGGTAACTATGGAGCGATACCATGTGGAGCGCGCGGTAGAGGCTCGTTTGCCAGAGCGCGTAGTTGGGGTTGGTGACCGATAGCTTGGGGTCGATGGTCATTAAAAACTCGTATTTTGACGGACCCACGGACTGTTTTAGGGTGGGGTGGGTCGTGTCGTCTACGTCATCCCCCGTGTTGTCCTCGCCGAAAATCCCGAGGGATTGGGGGTCGAGGTTCGTGGATGGGAAGTGAGGTGGGAGTTGGGTACGGACGTTCCCGGGGGAGCGTGAGCTCGGTCGAGTTGGACCGGCTGAGGCGCTCGGGTTGAGATGCATGGTGATCGGCGAGCTGGTCGACGAGTCACTGTAGTCGTAGCTAGTGGCGTAGTGGTTGTCCTGGCACGGGTTGGTGGTAAGGAAAACGGCCGGGTTTAGGCATCCGACCGCGCTCTGGGGTGTGTGTGATGGCCCAGCTTGTGGGCTGTCACCGTGGTCGTGGAATTGACCTGGGGAGCGTCGCATTATGAGCGATGGCGTCCGATTTAAGCGTGACGATGTTACTTTTTCGCACTAACAAAGGCTCATAACTTATTGGGACCCTACCGTGACGTTAGTACAGCATCGGGTCCCGTTGAATACAGCCGACTCAAAACAACGAACGATATTTGGCCCATGAGTCCTGTGTCCAGCGGGTCAACGGGCATGAACATTGTTGTCACTGATAGTACACGTCACATCGTGAGGCTGGTGAGCTAGACCATCTTTCTGTAACGTTCACCTTTTTTTTTGTGGACAAGCGATATTATTGATTTCGTTGATGTTTGTGATATGTTGCACAGCCACATTTATCGAGCTCGCCGCCGTGACGGCGGCGGCAGCCCACTCTTCACATACGCCTCACACTCACTATGTACTACCACTGCGAGCATGAGGACGGCGAAAGTGATGAGGTGTCGACAACAACACGAGGCGGCACCGACGCGGTGACTCTCGCGACCATGCACCACGCCAAGGGCGGCAACATGTTGACCGCGAAGGGTTTATGAGAGACAGTATTTCTATACCAATAGAAAAATCTACTGCATATGAACCCGAGGCCGTAGAGACGATGTTGTTCACCATGCTGCGTATATACATAGTATGAAGACATGACTACCAGGTGCCACCGTACCAGTTGTACCACAATTTAAAGTCCAACATGGATGAATGGGATCCACTCTTCGAATGGCACGTCGTCATCGTCTCGAAGGCGCCCAATAGCGTCGTGCAGCGCACGCGCAGCATCCCGATAATCCGGCCGCGTGCCATTCCGAAAGAGCTGCTCGTAGACGTCTCTCGCCACTTGAGGCGCAAGGCGATCACTGATTGACCACATTGTACCAACGACCCCCGCGTAACCTGCATACAACATCCCCGCTGCGATGTGGAGCGCCTCGTCGCAGAGGCCTTCGTCGCCCGTGGCCGTCTGGCACGCCGAGAGAAAGGCGAGCCCACCACGGGGACGCGACAATGCGATGATGTCGAGAAGCTTCAAGCGCCGTCGGTGGGCAAGACAAAGCCCGCTCGCGGTCGGCATCTTGACGTCTTGGATCCCGTGGCATGCGAAATGGACCCAGTCCGAGTCCTTCATCATGGACAGTATTTCCTCGACTGTGCCAGTAGAGGACTCGAGGAGGGTGACACATTCTAAAGGCGAATTCTTGACAATGTCCTTGATGTATTCCAACTCTGTGTGTACGCCTGGAAGACTAGGTAGACCATCTGAGGGTGGCTGGCGAACGGCAAGGAGACGGAGACTGCGGTTGGGTGACGTGATCGGACTGGGTGATGGTGCGAGAACGCTAAGAGTAGGGACGTATGACGAGACGACAAAGTCGTATACTTTGTGGCCAGGTCCCGAAAGCTGGGAATCATAAAAACCTGCTGCATGGATGGGAAGAAATACAAAAGGGCCGGTTGGGCACCAAAAAATACGTGAGTGATCTCCGGGCGACTGAAACGGCATGAATGAGACTGATAATTTGACCGATATAACATGACCTACCGAGAAAGCCAAGGCATCCAGAACCGGTTTGACGACACACTTCCACAAAGGGGCTAGGAATGATTCCCAGCTAATGCCCTCCAATGGTTCAATCGTCCCCTCCCTGTCATTGCGGGCGCGACGAATGAAACAGGAGAGGATTTTCTGAAGATCAGTGGAACGCTTTAAGGTAAAATTGGGTAGCGGAACGTGAATCACGTGGCCCACGTCCGCAAGAACAATCAGTGCATCGCAGCGGCTTTCTGCAGCATTGAGCACGACCACCGGCCCAGCATGTGCTGAAGCACGCAAATGAGAAAATGATTTCTGTAGGAGGAACTGTTCGAAACCAGGAATCCTGCGGATTTCCCCAAGCAGTTTATCTCGCTCGATCGCGAGGGTACGATGTCTGTGAGCTAGTTCATCCTTCCGGTCCATAGCCTCTTTGACGAGTAGTTCGTTAGTGACACCGGCATGCTGCAGGCCCCAAATTTCTTTCTGAATGTGTTCTAAAAACGCGAATGTAGACTTTTCACGAGTAGCGTTGGAGGTGTCTAACGCGGCAGATAGTTCCTGAAGCCTACGAGAATGATCTGGATGAGTAGATGACAAATCATCATAGGAGCTGCGAAGCTGAAGCAGCTCTCCCCAGACAATCGAACGCCCTTGCTCAAGCCACTCCAGGGCGGTTTCTGGGAGCCCAGAGTCCAAAGCAGCAGTGGCAGCCTCTCGTACTATGTCTGTGCCTCGTTCGAGCAGGGAGTAACGGTCCTTGAGGGAATGGCCAATCCATGCGAGTTGAGGAAGCAGAGCAATGAAAATAGAATAGGCTTGGAGAAGAGTGTTATGGTGTAAGATTCGAGCACATGAGATCCATTCCAGTGAAGAATGAAATCGATCAATAATGGGGCCAATGGGAGAGCAAGCAGCATGCGAGAAGAGGGAAATAGCGTCCTCGAGATCAGGCTGCTCTCCAAGGCATTCGAAACGAGCTTTTAGAGTGATCCCAAGCTTGCTAAGATGGGCCGGCTTGTCAGGGTGATTGTGAGGAGTGAGGGCAATGGCATTCTTGTACTTCGAAATTGCTTCCTCAAGATCACCGAGTTCCCCGAGGTGCTCAAAACGAGTAGTGAACGAGCCGCCAAGGCAGCTGAGATACATGGCCCTGTGAGGATGATCTTGAGGGGCAAGGCCAAGGGCACTTATTCGCCAAGAGATCGCGTCATCGAGATGGCTCAGTTCCCCGAAGTGCTGAAAACAAGCCTCAAAGGAGGTGGCAAGGTTCATAAGACGGGTGGCCTTGTCAGGGTGATCATAGGGAGTCATGTCAACTGCATCCCTATGCTTTGAGGTTGCTTCTTCGAGATCACGCCACTCCTTGCGAGCATTGAATCGATCGACAAGGGAGATTCCAAGGTTGTTAAGATAACTTGGTTTGTCGAAGTGACCATGAGGGATCAAGTCAATAGCATCTCTCTGCCTTGAGATTGCATTCTCGAGATCAGTTATTTCCCCAAGTCGCTCATAACGAGTTTTGATGGAAATGCCAAGGTTGCTAAGACGCCTGGCTCTGGCGGGGTGCCCATGAGGAGTGAGATCAACAGCCTTTTTGAATGCTGAAATCGCCTCTTCTAAATCACTTAGCTCCCCGAGGCGTTTGAAACGAGTGAAGAAGGAATCGCCAAGATTATTGAGACATGCAGGTTTTAAAGGATGACCTTTGGGGGTAATGTCAACAGCATTCCTGAGGGTCGAAATCGCATCCTCGACATCTTTCAGGTTCCCAAAGCGCTCAGAACGAAAACTGAACGAGACACCGAGGTTGTTAAGACGTGCGGGTTTATCAGGGTGTCCACGAGGGGTGAGGTCAACAGCGTCCCTGAGTGCCGAAATTGCATCCTCAAGATCACTCAACTCCCCAAGACGCTTGAAACGAACCTGCAGGGAGTTGCCTAGGTTCATAAGATAACGAGGTTTGTCAGGATGGCCATGAGGGGTGAGCTCAATGGCATCCCTGAGGATGGAAACTGCATTCTCTAGATCATTTAGCTCCCCGAGGTAGGTGAAGCGAACAGCAAAGGAGGTGCCGAGGTTGCTGAGATACGCTGGCCTGCATGGGTGACTGTAAGGGGTGATATCAACAGCATCCATATGCCGTGAAAGCGCAGTCTCGAGATCGCTTAGCTCCCCGACGCGCTCGAAACGAGCATTGAAGGAGGCACCAAGGTTACTGAGATGTGCCGGCCTGTGGCGGTCACCATGAGGAGTGAGGTCGACAGCTTCCGTGAGTGTCGAAATTGCATTCCCGAGATCACTTAGGTCTCCGAGGCGCTTGAAACGAGCTTTGAAGGAGTTCCCTAAGTTGTTGAGACAGCCAGACTTGTCGGGGTGGCCATAAGGGGTGAGGTCAAGGGACTCTCTATGCCTTGAAATTGCGCTCTCAAGGTCATTCAGCTCTCCGAGACGATCAAAGCGACGTGATAACGCCACACCAAGAGCCATGAGTCCCTGTCGGCGACGGTCATCCCAAACCGGTGTAAACTTCACCAATTGCTCCAGAAGTGTGATCGCCTGTTGTAGGTTGGCTAGATCGCCAAACTGTTCGAAGAGGTGTAATAATTGGATGGCCGGAATCCACGCGTCTTCGTCTTTCAAGTATGTTGCTGGATCCTGGCCTGCTGCCAGCCCGCCGTCCGACTGAGCAATGTTTACTTCCTGTCCTGCAAGTAGCTGTAGCATGAAAGCTACAACTCGGCTTTCGTGGCCATCTGTAGGACTGAGCTCCATTGCCTCACGCAACAATGCCTTGCCTTGTACTCGCCCCGTCTCATCCTCTCCTTTTCCAAATCGTGCAAAGTGCACCGCAGCCAGCTGAATGAGGGTGAAAGGACGATCCAAGTGGCCAACAGGACGGGCAGCTAGCACGTTGCTGTATAAGCGAAGGGGGACTTGGAGGGAGCTGCCCACTCTCTCGACCTGACAGAGAATGAATTTCGCCATTGCCAAGTTTGCCTGAGCAACGGCATGGCAAGGATGGTCCGGCGGACAAATATCAAGTGCCCGCTCAAACCGCTCAATGGAATACTCCAAATCCAGCTTTTGCTCGTATTTTCGGTAGCGCAACAGAGCACTATGGCCCTGGTCTGTTGTGTGTTCCAATTCAGCTTGGGACTTGTGTGGAAGCTGTGGACATATGACAATCAACCAGGAGAATATTGATTCAAGCTTACTGCTTACATCGTTAAGGGAAAGAACTTTCGAGGGCGATGAAGCACTGCTCTGGCAACTCCGCTGTTCAACAGTCACTGAGATGGAAGAACATGGGGATACGACCTCCCCATCCTCTGGTAAGCATGTATACGCTGCCATTATGTCAACATCTCATCCCTTCTGCAAACCCTGTCCTACTTACAAACATGCTTTGCGCTGCGGTCCAGCAACTGATTCACCGTAATTGTCCACTGTCGTAACTGCTCCCCGGCACCTAATACGGGCTGGAATTCGAAGGATGCATAGACCTCAATACGGATGGTGGCGGACAAATCTGTCGGGCTAGTACACTGTCTATCAAAACAGGAACAACTTCAAGATAGAGACAAAATCTCACATCGGGATTGGTTGACGCCATTCGACGACATCATCGCTTACTGAGAGACTCTTATTTTCGGTTCTCCATGCGAGGCCACTGTGATACACCATTGCATAAAAGCCAGCAGGGAGTCGCCGAAGGCCAAGCGCCACATCTGTCACACGAATATCTTCTCTGTGATTAGCAAGCATTGTAAACACTATAAGAAATGGATTTCGTACTCGTAATGACCATTTGCTCGTTCCCGTTGGTGTGTACTGTGGTATCCGAGGAAATCGCCCCATCCTGTGGCTCGCCTCCTGGACCAGGCGGTACCTCGTCCCCGTGATCCTGTGCAGAACTCAGAAGAGAAGGCTCATCCTGTGACTTGACCTCTTGTCCAGAAGATTCCTCCTTCTCTTGTTCCGGTGAGGAACACGAATACAACGTGTCATCCTGTGGCTGGTCTTCAGGTCCAAGATCTTCCTCCTTTCCTTGCTCATGCTCCGCAAACTGAGGATGCTTGGTGATGCTTGGTGATTCTCCGCCATCCTGCAGGATAACTCAATCGACAAATAGACGGCCAGTGTTCCAAACCCACGATCAAAATACCATGTGGTAACGTGCTTAATTCATGTTGGAGTGGTTCCTCTCTGGTGCCCCATGGGCTACTCATTCACTTAGACTGGGAAATATATGATTGCGTATGCAATAAGAGACATACCTGGAATGCACTAAACCCCATACTCGCCAGCAGAATGAACCAAACATTGTCCACATCGATGATTTACGCTGGGGTCGTTGCTCTCCGGTGTTTGATCTGCCAGACATCGCCAGTTAGGTTGGAACATGGAATTTCAAGATGCGCAACGTGGGACGTACTGGGAGTGCATTGAATTCCATACTCGTTTCCATAATGAACCAAACCATGTCCACATCGAAGATTCGTGTTCTGGTCGTTCTTCTGGGGTATCCAGTTTGCGATTCATCAATGATTTGACTAGGAAAGTGGGATGAAGAGTTTGCACTGGCAGCAGGGATGTACTGAGGGTGGCTATAAGCGTATGCGAGAGGCTTTTGCAGCATTCAAACCCTCTCCACGTGTGATTACGGTGCAGGGGCTGGAACAGAATTCATCCTCGGAAATGGCCCGGGAAAGAAGCACGCATCTATGAAAGCCGAAACTATCAGTGCACGCAGGTGAAATCGAGACATGATCATACCGACTGCATGACACGACGGCCGACATGCCTATCTGTCCATTGCAGCGAACTTGTGGACACTGCATAAAGGGAGCCTGAGGGAGTGATAAATGTATGTACGATTCAGACACAGCAACAATGTACCTGGCCCCAAAGGTGTGCTTCTCAAACACGCCTTAATGGCAAACCGAGCCTTCTCCACGAGGCCTCAGTACCATCTGTCTTATCACGGCGTGCAGAAAGTGTGTTGCTGTGAAGGAAGCGTGAAATATGATTTTGAACTATGTAGTAGCTGTGACGTGGCCAAGCGCCGGCAGGAAACACTGAAACGAACTACACCGGCGATGTACAAGCGTGTTGTGTAAGGCCACTTCATATGGTTTACATTGTTGTACAAAAATACATGAGCACAAAAAATGAGAACGTGCATGAGTAACTGAATCATGGTTCCGATGTTCCAGGTCAGACTAGGTTTGATTGGTTGGCGGGGCGACATTCAACAGCGAGCATCTTCTATCTCCCACTGACCGAAAACACCCCACACCTGCAGGACAAGGGTTGGACATTCAGTGGTGATATGTTCCGAAGCCACTTACGGATGTAAAACATTCTTGAGCTCCCGGAAACCGGATATCATTGAAACTTGCTGGCGTCGTAGCACAGAATTGTTTCCAGTCACCATGATCCGGAAGATTCATCAGTTTATGTGTGATATACTGATAGAAGATTGTCAGCCCAAAGTACTTGCTCTGGAAAATCGAGTCTTGCCTTCTTTCCAGACCCCGGTGATGTGCAGCCCTGCTCATATTTCAGTACTATATACCATCGCTAAAGGAGAGCACACGCCTTGTCATTGTACAAATCCCAGTACGTTGTGCAATCTGGCTCTCGCTGGTTGATTTCCCACCTGCCGATCACAAAACCAGGACCCTAATACGATATTTACCAGTGAGCTGAACATCCTCTTTTTGAACACCACCTACCAGATCTTGGCATGTCTTGGGTAAGTAGGAAACCCCATGAACGTCAAGCGACGTAGCCTTGCACGCATCCAGCCTACGTCTATGGTCCCAATCTCTAGGCAAGTTCATTAGTTGAGCACTATACTCCCTCGTTGCATACGTCGTGCATGTATGCGCCTGGACACGATCCCAATACATATGACGTCTCTGGCGCGCTTCTTCCTCTCGGCGGTCACGCTCTTCGATCTCGCGTTGCCACCTCTCCCGCTCCTGTTCTCGTTCTCTCCTTTCGCGTGCCCATGCGTGCCGCAAGACGTCATGCTCCATTTTATCCCTTTCCCATGCGAGACGCATGGTGTCCCTCGTGACTGGGTCAGGCGGACAATACATATAATGTGTCCACACTTGCCATGTCTGATAACTCATAGCCAGCAAGAGTATAATGCAGATGGCTGGGCCGAGGCGAAGCATGAGACCAGATGTCTGTCTGCGCTGTCTCATCTGTGGAAGCAATGGGGCAGTTTCGTACGGTCTGGACAGAACATGACGCACATATGAGGAATGCATCAGCGAATGGATAAAGAACGTACTTGTTCACGATCACGGTCACTGCGGGTGAGGTGCGAGTGCCCATGGAACGCGTATGGTGAGGGCGGTATGCATTTCTGCAAGACGTCAGGAGGAATTTCAATAGAGGTCGAAACACCTACCCGTGATAGTTGTTCGCCATCAAGAAATACGAGATCGCCAGAAAAGAAAGATGGTTGGTTAGCTCGTCCCAATGCTGGGCGTCAGAGACACGTGCAAGACACCTGATAAGTTAGAAGTTGATCGCGATATGGGCACACACTCACACTGAAAAGGCAACCTTCACGATTCGAGAGCGCAGTGGGTGGCTTTTCACTGGGAGTGTGGAAGGAACATCCGGCTTCCGCAGTGCAGCTTGATTCAGGGCAGGCAAGGTCGAAAAGGAAGGCACGTAGGAACGATCGAGCGAGCTCGAAATAATGCTCGTAGGGTACAGTAGGTAGTACGATGCACTAATCACCATGAGTTGATGCATCAAAGTCCCATGACAAGTTTCGGAAATGTGATACCAGATGCTCGCGCTATCAAAGACGTTTATTAACAAGAAAGACTTTCGTCTGTCCAAATGGTACATCCTCGAATCGACCTTGGTACTAGTACACACGCTACGACCCAACCGACTATACACGCTCCCTCCCGAGTTATATAGAATCACCCTCACACTCCCAAACGATATCATACCCACCACGTTCATTAAGTACGTCCGGATGCTCCATCACCATCAGTCGACCGGGCAATCCCCTACGCAATGCGAGTGCGTCCGCCAACGCTTGCACCTCCAACATGTCCAGTGGCGTTTGAAACACCATGCGACGCAGCTCCAACTTGTCCAGCACCGGTGCAGCTGCAGCACCTCGGTCTGAATGAGAGTGCATGCCTTGGTTCTGTGTGATACCGTGACCAGGAAGGGGAATGGAAAACATGAAAAAGATGAGAGAAAGGCCGGGGAATCCACCTTGACTCAATTTGAGATGACGGATTTCATGATTGTGTCGCAGAGCCCGCTTCCAAAAGGACATGGAAAGCTGAGAATAGTGTGGATAGCGAATGGCGACACTCTGCAAATGTGTCAACGGTAGAGGGTAGCAAATATTGATGACGGGATCATATTTGGTTTGACTGCGGGAATGGGTGATGACCTGGAGGGGAACGTCGTCATTCCATTCCAGCTTTGGTGTTTCACCTTCGGTCTCTGGTACGCTGAGCAATGAACTGAAAGTGAATGTCGCTTTTCCCCGCGTAGGGCAAACTATTTCCAACGAGCAAATCCTCGGAATGGAGGCGCTAATCCTGTCTTGGAAAAGTGAAGAAAGCGGGGTTTGATCTGTGAAGGAGTCGTCGAGACAATTCAGCCTGACTTGCGCTTTCAACGGTATGTCGACACGAGATAGAAATGCAATAACCGTTGACAGTGGGGCTATCAGCAAGAGACGGGAAAGACGAGGTAATGTGATTTTCCGTAGAGCTTTGAATTCCGTGCTTGAAAGAAGACCAGCGGCACTAGTCAAGGCATGTTCGAGATAGAGATGGGTGAGATTCTGCATGCAATTGAGCAGCTCCAGCACTTTTGGTATGCTCTGCTGAAACTCTTCGAGAATGGAGCACAGACGAAGTGTGGTCAGGCGAGTCAGATTGAGTGACTGCCATGAGACCCAACAACGGGTGAGTTCGAGAGTATGGAGTAATGGAGTATTTCCACTAAAGAGTATGCCTGTCCTGTGTGGACCCTCGAACGTTATTGCCAGCTCTTGTAAGCAAGGCGCGCGTAAGGACAACCTTGAACAAATAAATTCCACTTGAGAGTCCTCGCGCATGTATGGAATCTTGAGGCGGAGCTCTTGGATCCGTTTCAAGTGATCCAGCACTCGGTCGATAAACCACAATCTATCAAAATATTTTGTTTCGTCTGCCTGGAACCGGATCTTCAATGGGGCCTGCTTAGATCGGGCCAGTAGCTCTTCTAACCAGCGCCGTGACGTCGCGAAGAGGTAAGACCAAAGATTTGGAGAATTTAGCGCAATGTTGCGCCAGTGGCGGGAAACATAGGACACGTTGACCCAATTGGGTGGAGCACAAGTGGGATGACCGCTGTGGTTCGTGTGGTAGTCGCGAGCACAGTAGATGAATATCATTTCAAGAACATCGTTAAAAGGATCAGAACTAAAAGGTGATTGTTTTGTGGGGGTGTTGAAGTTGGGAAACATGGGCTTGTGTCCGATGGCATCTTCATTGGCGTCAACCTGTAGTCATAGTACATGAGCAAGTACTAGTGTGCGCCAACGACAACGAAACAAGATGTGCCGTTACTAGTAACAGTACCAACATTCTTATGAAGGTCCATCTTCGAATCGACCTTGGTAGCCCACTCATGCCAACCCACTTGCACGATTTATGCAAAACCACCCTCACACTCCCAAACAATATCAATCCCACCAAGTTGGTCCGGATTCTCCGTTAGTCACTCGACCTGGCAACCCCCGACGCGACGCGAGCGCGTCCGCCAACGCTTGCACCTCCAACCCATCCGGTGGGGCTGGAAACAACATGCGACGCAGCTCCAACTTGTCCAGTACCGGCATAGCCGCAGCGCCTCGGCCTGGATTAGAGGACATGCCTTGGTCCTGCGCAGTGCCCTGACCAGGAAGGGGAATGGAAAGCATGACAAATACGAGAGAGAAGACGGGGAATGAACCTCGACTCAATTTGAGATGACGGATCTCGTGATTGTGCCGCAGAGCCCGCCTCCAAAAGGTCATGGAAGCCGTAGGGTAGTGTGGACGGCAAACGGTGAGACTCTGGACGTGCGTCAATGGTAGGGTGCAGCTAACATCGATGAGGGCATCATATTGTCTGTGGGAAAGTGTGATAGCCTGGAGGGGAATGTCGTCATTCCATTCCAGTTTCGGTACTTCGCCTTTGGTCTCTGGTAAACTGAGCAATGGACTGAAAGTGAATGCCGCTTTTCCCTCCTCAGGGCAAACTATTTCCAACGAACGCATTTTCGGGGTGGGCAGGCCAATCCTGTCTTGGAAAAGTGAAGACAGTGGGGTCTGATCTATCAAGGAGTCGTCAAGACATTCCAGCCTGACTTGCGCTTTCAATGGTATGTCGACACGAGATAGAAATGCAATGACTGCTGACAATGGGGCTATCAGCAAGAGACGAGAAAGACGAGGTAATGTGACTTTCCGTAAAGTTTTGAACTCCGTGCTTGAAAGGAGACCAGCGGCACTAGTCAAGGCACGTTCGAGATAGAGATAGGTGAGATTCTGCGTGGTCTCGAGCGTCTCCAACAGCTCTGGTACGCTTTGCTGAAACGGTTCGAGAATGGGACACAGACGGAGTATGGTCAGGCGAGTCAGATCGAGTGACTGCCATGAGACCGAACAGTAGGTGAGTTCGAGTATATGGAGGAATGGAGTATCGCCACCAAAGAGTGTGTACACCCTCCGTGGACAACAGCCCTCGAACATCAATGCAGGTTCTTGCAGGCAAGGCGCACGTGAGGACAACTTTGAAAAAAGAGATTCCACTTGAGAGACTTTGTAAGTGTATGGAATCTTGATGCGGAGTTCTTGGATCCGTTCCAAGTGGCCCAGCACTTGGTTTATAAACCACAACCCATTGGAAGATTGTTCTTCGTCCGCGCAGAACCGTATCTTCAACGGGGCTTGCTTCGATCTTGCCAAAAGCTCCTCCAACCAGCGTTGTGACGTCACAAACAGATAAGACCAAAGAGTTGGGGAATTTAGCGCGATGTCGCGCCAGTGGCGGGAAACATAAGATACATTGACCCAATCGGGTGGAGCGCGAGTGGGATGACCGCTGTGGCTCGTGTGGTAGTCGCGAGCACAGTAGATGAATATCATTTCAAGAACATCGTTAAAAGGATCAGAACTAAAAGGTGATTGCTTTGTGGGGTTGCGAAAAGTAGGCATGTCTCCAATAGCTTTTTCATCGTTTGGCGAAGGAACAATGGTCTCTATGTTAGCGAGGGATTTGTGAGAACAACTGGAGCACCATACAGTGTGAGGTCAAATTTGCGTTGAACTCGTGAGGTTCGCGACAACCCTAGCTAAGCGGACCAAATTCATTTCTGTTTACCCATTCACCGACACGACAAGATGGAGACTGGCCGACGCGCTCAGGGTACTGAAGACAAACTAGTCGCATGTCCAAGAGAAGTTGGGAGATATCAATTATTCAAAGTCCCGTCGATATACCAGTTCATGAATCAAATGGCATGCTATCTTCTCATCCGCTTCTTGAACCGTTCCATGACCTAGCGCAAGGATCAGAAAAAAGACGCCCGTAAGCGTAAAATGCCACGCACGAATTCATCCGTCGCCATTTGTGGCTTGTCATGCCGTGGTTTACGCTCGTCCTGCGGAGGCAATCCCATCGCTTCCAACTTGGCATCTCGCAAAATGTCCGCATCCGATTTTTGTTTCAAGTGTGGACGGTAAACTGTGCCCCCAGAACGACATGAATCCGTGTGCATACAAACCAAAGAGAAGGAGACGCACACCGGGTAGCGACGAGGTGTTCCTCGTCCGTGTTCACCTTTTTGCGCTCTTTGCGCTCCTCCGCCACCTGACGTTTCGCCTTTTCCGTTTCCTCGATATTCCTGAGCCGTGAGCTAACAGAAACGTAAGGCCGTCAGTGGGAGGCGCAGACAGCTCTGGGTGAATGCACGCACTCCATGCCTAGATCCACCTCGGGGATCGCAGTCAACATCGCCATGCTATTCGTCACGCTCCCCTCGTCCGCCGTCTTCTTGTCCATCTTCCAGCGCTCCGACAGCGCAAACGCGTTGCTGGCATCGCGCGCCGACTTGTCCGACGCGTCCTGTTGTTGACGTCGAATCTTTAGATTTTCCTCGATGTACGCCATCCTGAGTAGGAACAATGTCCCAGGCGGGCGTGTGGTCAGCGGCGAATTGGTCAGCACGACAAAGGGGCGACGTACATGTGCTTGTCCACGTCAAGCGCGTTGGTCTGTTGGGTAAAGTTGTTGGTCCGAACGGCCCGTCGAGCCTTGGCAGCCGCATCCTCTTGCTCGCTATACAACAACACAAGCACGAGACACACGCGGGGCGCGCGCAGTCAGTCATTGACGACACAGCAGTAGAGAAAGAAAAAAAAAACGCACGACAGACTCACTCGTCTTCGATCCTTGCACCGGCGCCAGCACCAGGCTTCAACCCGCCCTGATCCTCGGGCGCCTCCTGCGTATTTCGCCGTCGCTTCTTCTTGGCGTCCCCGCTCGACAACTTGTGCACGTCGATTCCCTGCCTTGATTTGCGCAACCGTCTCAGCTCGAGCAACTCCGAGAGCCTGTTTGAACGTGTGAACGTGAGATGGACATGTCTCGAGTCGACCACAGTAAGAACACAAACGGAAGAGACTTGTCTTCGTCGTCGTCCCCCTGGCCATTGTCCGGTTCAGACACTTGAGCCGAGGGTGGTTCTTCTGTTTCTGGCGACTTTTCTCGGACGCGGGTTTGTGGACGGGTTCGTCTCTTGATCATGGATAGTAATATAGAGGGTTACGTCAGAAAAGAAAGGCTACAACTCGACGAGATTTGATAAATAGGTTGTCTTGAACTTGAATCAAGACAGACAAAAAGAACATGGTAGTAATAGTGAAATCATGTCTAATGATCCGTTTCCATAAATAAATTCGTCATTGTACATGTTCCTCGACCGTCAGACTGCTCTCGTTGGTGCTTTCTGTCGCAACAGAACCAAGGGCAGTGGTGGCAGCTACTGCTGCTGTCGTCACGCGCTGCAACTGCTCTGGTGTCGGAAACGCGATGGTGGGTACTCCAATAGGTGGCGATGAATGCCGGGAAAATAACGATTCTGGTGCACGCAATCCGCCGCGTCTCAGACGGGGCGCTTGCGAACGGTCTTCGGTGGGCTCATCTCCCCCGCCTAACCGCTCAGATGTATTCGTCGTCCACCCTGAAGGGGGCGGGAAATACCAGTCATCCGACATGCTCGTCGCTGGACGTGGTGTCGGTATCATTTCGAACCGCCGCGACCTCCCGCTGAAAGGAAAGAACCGTCTTGCTTGGGCAGATGACGACCGAGGACCAAGAGAAGATGTGGGTGGCTCGGCAGGATCGGGAGTCGGAAGTTCTGATCGGTCTTCATCATGAGCAAGTTGCCGAGTGGAACTCCGGCGAGCGGCCGTGAACTCGCTAAAGTCTGACATTCGGTTTCGTCCGGGACGACGAATGGAAGGCTGCCTCGACAGTGTCGAGTGCAGAAACCCACCCGACGATGATATCGGCCAGGGAGTCGTTCTCGCGGGTGGCGAGGCGTCTACGAGTGGTGGTAGCACCCTGTCATTTGCGGGATCGGGAGGAGGGGCTGATGACATTGGGGGAGAGGTGTGAGGAAAACTCATAAAGTAAGGCGTCGAGGAATGCGACCAACTGTGTTGGGAGCGGTATGCATCGTACAGATCCGAGTTGAGACGAGTGCCTTCCATGACGGGGACAAAGCTGCCGTATGGACCAAGTTCGTCGTCATCTTCATCGACGTCGAGTTCGTCTGGAGGTTGTGAGAGATAGTCGGCAAGATCTACACCCCGTCGGATAGCGGGACCACGACCGGCGGTGCGATCGCGGTAGACGGACGCGGGACTGGACAGCTTGCGGAGGGACCGCGCGGTGCGGTCCCCAATAAGACCACGATCGGCTGCATGGTGGCGGTAACGGCGTTCTGCGACCTCCTGTGTGACGTGAGTACCATATATGAAGACCGTAGAATCGCGACACACACCTTGACGAGGACCTCGATGAGTGAGGTGGTGAAGGAATCGCCACGGTCGAGCTCTTCGACGAATGCTTCGTAGGTAATGGTGGGCTCTGATTTTTCGAGTCTAGCGCGCTTTATGGCTCCGGAGCTGGGCCATTTTAGTCGGTAGACAGGACGGAACAGATAAGGTTGCATACACTAGGCTCCTCATTTTTGCTGCCAAAACGTCATCAAAGTATTCCGTTGTCCTGTAAGGAGATAGTAGGTAATTTTTATAGTAAAGAAAGGAAATGAAAAAGTACCATTTGCCCATATTTTATGTATTCTCGGCGGTCGTTTTGGGGTCGTCGTCGGGAACGAGGCAGATGTCGGGAAAGCGCCCGTGTGAAAATTACTCGTCGTCAACGGATTTGTTGTCATTTGTTTGTAATCACCCCTAACCGTTGGAACCTACTAGGAGGAGATACGGTTGGGAGTCGCTGGTCCTGGGATTCCTGGGTCAATGCTTGTCACGGCCACATGTCAAGCTAACCATAATCCCTCATTGCACCTCCACCATCCACTGCTCCCAAGCCCGAAACCATGAATGTGGGGGTGCTAGGATGGATGAGTCAGCAGCTGTGGGCATGAGGGTCATTCTATTTTTCGACCATCGTCTGCGGTCGATCTGCCCACATTAAAGATCTTTGTCTCGTGAAGCCACTTTCAGCCAGTATGTTGTCTCAATACCATTGCGATCATGCCGATCCTGATACTAAATCTATCACAAGCCTTGTCCTCAGCATATGCGATGTCCGTCGATGTTATCAGACAGTGTCCGGTTTCGTATAATCCAGACAAGCAAAGAAGCCTCCCTCCCGTTCTTTTCCTTCCTACCGAGACTCTCGAGACCATATTTCTCTATTGCGCTTTCGGCCATGATGACAGTGACAACAAGCACGCGCCAACTCCGAGTATGCCTACCTGGGTAAACGTTTCATACGTTTCTCGTCATTGGCGCAATGTCGCTCTCAATTTCCCTACTCTTTGGGCCTTTATTTCTGCGGGGTCGCCGCAGTGGACGGAAGTGCTTTTGACTAGGTCAAAGCCAGCGCCATTGAACGTGAACATGGAGGTAGATCGCCTGGATAGAATACCTTCGATGTTGCGTTGCACGGAGCAAGTATTGGATCACGCGGATCGCATCCAGGAGTTTCATTTTTCCCTTCCATCACCTCTGCTCCATGATGTGCCTGGGGCTCTTCGTGGTCATCCCCCCAGCGCTCCTCTTTTGCAAACCCTGGTCATTTCCGTAAGGGCCACGCCTATGGATTGGCACCCTGTGTGGCCGTTACTATTCGATGGACACACTCCAGCCCTTCGTACACTCAAGCTCGTTAGATG
>JBBPTB010000606.1:0-17191 GCA_038093875.1 Boletus tylopilopsis | reverse complement strand
GTCGGGACAGACTTCGGTTAATTCCCTCCATCCCTCTCCTTTCTATCCCACCACCACCACCAACCTCTTACTCAAACTCGCCTCACCACAATCGAACTGTCACGCGATGGCGCGTACCAAGGTGCGACTATCTTGCAATCTTTTTTATTTCCCTTTTTCTCGCAATGTCGCGAGTGTTGAGCGCGTCTCGCTCTCGTTGGGGAGATGCCACAGTAGAGAGGTGGTAGTCTGTGTCAGGGGTGTACCATAAAAGTCGCGAAAGACATGCTCCACCTCTAAGATGATTAGTGCCGTCGATCATCCCTTCCAACCCACCCACGCTGTCTTTCTTTCAAACTTACCTTTACTTGCCAATCATAGCAAACCGCTCGTAAGACCACCGGTGGCAAGCAACCCAGAAAGCAACTCCAACTTGCCACCAAGCGCACCGCCAAAACGGCTGTAGCAAGTACCTTTCCAGGTTTTCCTTGATCGTCTATTCATCGTGTCTCTTTACTAAGAGCGCTGCTACCGGTGGCGTGAAGAAGCCCCACAGGTTCCGCCCTGGCACCGTCGCCCTGCGTGAAATCAGAAGGTACCAAAAGTCCACGGAGCTCTTGATCCGCAAGTTGCCTTTCCAGAGGCTCGTCCGAGAGATTGCTCAGGACTTCAAGGTTTGTCTGTCCGTCATTGATTCGTCGACGTCTTGTCCAACCTCCCCGTCGTTCAGACCGACCTTCGCTTCCAGTCTTCGGCTGTGATGGCGCTTCAAGAGGCCAGCGAAGGTGAGAACGCCCACTGCTATCTACTTTAACATCCATTGACTTTGTTTATCCAGCTTACCTCGTCTCGCTCTTCGAGGACACCAACTTGGCGGCAATCCACGCGAAGCGGGTCACTATGTATGTCTTGCACATCTACCCAGTTTATTTTTGTATGTTCATGCAGTGCAGTCAACCAAAGGATCTGGCTTTAGCTCGTCGCCTCCGTGGCGAACGCCAATTTTAAAGCTGTTCACTTACATCTGTCAGACGCAACGATGGATTCAGCTGTAAAACGTTCCAAATATGGGTAGACTATCAACTAACATTGAGTAATTCCCTTATTAGTGCGTTAGCGAACCAATCAGCAACCATACGGAACACAGAAGAACGTTTCAAGTGTTACGTTGTCTATGCAGCTCTACAGATGTAGGCGACGCAGATTTATCCCTTCTATAACGTTATTCCATTTGTTTATAGGATGTTTTTAAGTTACCATGGCGTTCTCTGTTAATTGTATTGCATGGAACAGCACAAATATGCGAATACTTGGGCCAGTTATATGAAAAATGTTTTGCTCACGCGAACACTCGCCTGCCGTAGTGTAATGGGCATGAAAATGGAGAAAAGACAAGGACATTCTGCATGCTTCCCACCTACTACAGCCGTAGTCCTTATGAAGCCAAGCGCACTGTCGCCGGTCGTGGAGAATGCTGCCGACTACCAGCGGGTCGGCCAGTGACGTGATGGATTCTCAGCTGCTGCTAGCGCATCACTTCTACCATCAACGAGACGTGCACGGCAACACACCTCCAGTGCTCCTTAACAGCCAGTCGAGCCGCTTGAGGCCCCCAGGCAAGCTCAAGTCCACGGACCGGTTGAATCAGTGGCTCTCCTATTTCTGACATATCCTTCTAGATGATAAGATTTTCGTATTCCTTTCTGAATCATCGCCGTACACGTACGTGGATATCGCGCCCGACACCTCTAGTGTGCGCGTCCGCATTGCGTCCTTGTATCCCGAATCCTTGGGATTTGGTCGTCCGATAGCAGTTGCTGGTATGGAATTTAAATGCATGTTCCACCGATCATCTTGCGCACCGGGCGGAGGTGTCCGGGACGGATCCATCTCGACGACAACTAAATTTCACCCATTTACAAGAGGCATGAAGACAAAGCGGAAAGTCCAAGGTCAGTGTATTCTCAGGCAGCGCTTGTACAAAGACGTACTTTTCTTGCTGTACCGTACCTAAACCATCTGCCACGTATCAACTGATGACTCGGTTGCGTTCCCCTGGCTTGTTCAGAGGTAAATGATCAGGTCAAGGGCAACTCCGCGTGACACCGTGTGACAGACATGGCACCTGTCGGTTACTTGCACGACACGCTAACGGCCACACAATCAATATTCCTAGTCAGGTACAAACGTGCTTAGCTCGCATCAACCCACTTCGACTCGCCACTGTCATCTTCTCCTTTGCGGCGTCGTCGTTCATCCTGAGACGTTTGCAGTATATCGCCCGGGAATTCTGCATCTCGAAGCCACAGATATCTTCTCACTGAAAGCCGCGCTGGGAGGTAGAGTGCCTTGTCTTGTGGCTGCTCGTGCTGGCTCGCCTGGCACCTAGCTAGAAGTCGCGTCTCGACTCGTTTTGAGTCACAGCGTGCACCGTTTTTGCGCCATCGATTTCGCATCTGTTTGAATACCGTCACCAGTGTTTTAACGTCTCCGATCGCCCTCGGTGTCGCCGCGCGAACCCACTCTGAATATCCGATGCCCCTGTATGTCAAGATTGTGCGTTCTCCACGTTTCTGTGGCGTCACCGATGGCTCTAGGAATCGCTTGGTGTGGCCGTTTCCCCGCCTAGCTCGTCTAGCTCGCTCTGAGCTACCTCGGGTGAGTTTTCTTCTCCCATTCAGAGTACTCAAAGCGTTTACGCTGACAATCTGACGCGTTTTGTCTGCGCAGTGATAGAGTCCCCAATGGCATGCCAAGAAACTCCGATTTCATCCGTCTCGCGTTCCCAATCGCTCAGCTCGTCCCAAGCCCCTGCGAATGGATTCTGTTTGCACACGTGTTCTGACGCGTTTATAGAATCATTTTTAGGAGCGTTCCTGCCGTTCTCGTCGTGGCTACACGCTCCGGTACTAGCAGCATCGCGTCGGTCATAGTCATACCCGCTACGACGAGCGTCTGTTTGCTTGTGCGCAGGAAAGGTGGACAATGCTTGGCACGAGAACGGTGGACACCTCTGCCATACTCGTTCATTCTGGAGCACCGATGCGGGCTCGAGCTCGGGCAGTCAAGGGGGAACGACATGCGAGATGAATAAAGAGGCTAGCAAAAAGGCGGCGAATGATTGTCATGGGACGTTTTTGAGCTACGTTGATTTCCTAATCCTGAGTCGACCGTAATGCATGGAACACCCCAACTATGTGAAACACCAGTCATAAAAAAATATTTTGCTCAGACGAACACACGCTCGTCGTAGTATGTAAAGAAGACGGAACAGAAAAGAAAACCAAGGATATAGAAAACACAAGGAACAGAATGACACGAATAAAGTGAAGAATAATCTGTGGTATGCGAACTAAATCCGAATATCAGCAGGCTGCAAGAAAATAATCAAAATTCTCCATCCTTCAACACGTACTACTCTTCGTCTTCGTCCTCCTCCGAAGCCGAGCGTACCGAAACCGAGCGTACCGTCGCCGATCGTGGAGAAGGCTGTCGGCTATGAGTAGGCCGGCTCCGACTACGATGACGCTGTGGATTTTCCAGACGACGCTGCTGTTCGCGGACCTCTTCCGCCGTCAACGCGTACGTCGGTAAACATTTCAGTTCAAACGTGCACGGCAACACGTCCCCACAATGCTCCTTGATAAACGTATCGTTGGTCACAAGCCCTCCGAATCGCGACGAACCACCGAGCCAGTCGAGCCGCTTGAGACCCTCTCCGAGACGTCCCCCGGGCGCGTTCGAGTCCGTGGACCGGTTGAATCTGTAGCTCTCCCATATCTGACGTTTCCTTCCGGACGGCAAATTTTCATATTCCTTTTTGGCAACGTCGCCGTACATGTACGCGGAGATCGCATCCAGGACTTCGCCACACGTGACGCCAACCTTGGGGTTTTGTGCGCGGGCCTGAATCATCCACGGGAACGAACGAGAGATGACGCGAACGTGGGCCACGCGGGGGTGTGTCGCGGGCGCATTGCGTCCTTTTACCCAGGATCGCTGGGATTCGGTCGTCCGATAGCAGTTGCTGGTATGGAAAAGCATGTTCCATCGGAGATAATCATCCTGTGTGTCAGGCGGCGGCGAGAGAAGTGGGTTGAGCTTGATGGCGGCTCCGACAATCTTTGCCAAGAACGGCTCTAGGACAGGTCCATCTACACGACGGCCAGATTATTAGCAAATGTAGGGCGATTAGAGTCGGGGAGGGGTAGGACGTACAGTGCGGTCCTTCGGCAAAGGGATCCATGCGGTCTGCATTGTTCGTCCATCGGAATGTCGCTTGAGCAGTGTCTGCTGGGTTTCCGGGAATTTGGATGGGCGGGGGTTGTAGAGTCGGGTGCTGCCACGGCGTATACGCGCCATAGGCTGGGTGTGGTGACATTCCTGGGGGCATGGGCCACGCTGCCGCCGCAGGGGTAAAAGGACCCATAGGACCCATTGGAGGCATGGGAGGCCACATGGTGCCAGGAAGAGGTTGGCTGAAAGCATTGTAGGCAGTTGGCGGAGGTTGACCTGGCCACAGCGGCGGGGCCATCGCGTGTGGAGGTGGCATTGGTGGAGGTGGCGCCCACGGGGTGCCCTGCAATGACGTCGGATACCCTGTAAAGTCGGCAGAAACCTGGATGGCGGGAGTTCCATGCGAACCACTAAATGGTGCCTGCGACATTCCGGGAGAGACAGGGAGGGCGGACGGTGCAGGGTAGTATGAACCAGGTGGCTCTGGACGTGGTTGAGAAGCGGGTGTGCTATGAACACTTGGCATTGGTGGAATAAAGGGAGTCGTATTAAACGGTGTGGGGGGATAGTATGGGTAATTCATTGGAGTTTGTGGTTGCTGAGCCCAAGAAGGAGCGTCCCGATGATCAGGGGTGGGAATAGGAGGAGGCTGGACTATGGCATCGGGGGACGGCAAAGGAGGGATGAAGGGGGTGTTGGCCCCCGAAGGGTTGTCGTACAACATGCTTGATATACAAGGATATATATGTGTGCTTCAGATCAATACACTGCAAAACCTAGGTGGCGTAAGATAATCAAATCGGTTGCGAAATCATGCGCTCGAAAAGTACATACGAGAAAGCCAGAGTGTGCGTCAGGATTGATTATAGAACAGGATGTGACTCGTACAAGTGAATGATGGCGTGACACGGGAAAAGTGGCCGATGGGTTCTGAAAGAGTTCGGATCAAACCCTGAGGACCACCCCAATCAGATGGGAAAGGGCTCACACTCTACGTCAGTTTTCAAAAGGTTCATGCGTATCGTGGCAGTTTGGTTCAATGAAAAAAAAGGACTCCCAAAATACTGCAACTCTACGTTTACCAGGATTGTCAGGCGTCGGTGACAGAAAGGAGAAACGATATACCTGATAAGCAAATCCACAGGTAGTCGATTGAAGTGACAGATGATGATCGGACAGAAATTTTTGAGGAGATGAGAAGAGAAAGCTTCGTGAATTGTGAGACGCTGACAGGTTTGTTCCGTCCTACTCGTTTGGGCAAAGTAATCGGTGGCTGTGAACCACAGCCTGCCGCTAACTTCCGCTTGGAAGCTTGCTCGCTCAGTTGCTGTGGATCCAGTCTCAGCCTGTATACCAGCATTCGGACAAAAAAGTATTCCATGCAGGTTGTAGCGGTTTCGATTCATTGCTGCGGACGACTATTGTCCATGACAATGCCATACAGGGGAACCTCAGACAAGTTACTCAAAACATCTTACATGGGTGAACGTTCTGGTAACCCTTGAATCTTGAAAATAGGGCAGGATCCGCTGACAAACCTGTGGAACAATAGAAGGATATGTACTAATCACCTGAGTGCTAGGCAACGCCCCAACGTGACTGAAAAGTGTGAGGTACATCATCCCCATGAGGAAGGCTATGAAACGCCATGCGGTACCCTCAAAACTATGAGAGTGGACACCGGTGTCATGTTTGCTGTTGAGAATGCCGGTTCTGACTGAACCTCAGGATGGTGCTCCGCCTCTGTAAAATGACATTACTTCCCAGCAGAATGTATTTTATGCCAAATAGCATGTGTATTGGCACTTCAGCGCACCAACACTTGTTCGTATGTACTGTCCTGTGGCATCGGTTTCATACGAGGACCGTTACCTTTGCCTACTGTTCGTTGCTGGAGTTATGTTTCAGGCGAATCCTCACAACCCACGCCCTCTATCAGAGATTGTGAACCATCTCTTTTTCGGAGCTCAGCCCTTACTTAATGTTATCGTCGCAGAAGTAGGTGAATGATGACCCTACGCACCCCCCGTCACTTGTATTTTGCATCCCAACCCTGTCGGACAATTCACCGGAGAGAAAGCTCACATGTAGAATGCGGTCCATTTCATCTACACGGCCTTGATGACATGTCCGTCTAGCGGCCCGTTGCACCTGTTCAGGTTTCTCGCTCCAGGGACCGAGCTGCATGATCGTAGACGTCGCATGACTCAACCCATAGACTTGTGACTGCATGGAACACGCGCACGTTACAGCCTCGAGACAAAAGACGCACCTTATCATAGAATCTGTTCGAGAGCCCCGAATTAGGATCAGCGCGTGAGACGAGTGGATGTGGCAATGACACAGGGAGTGGATCGCTCAGAAAAGCTGAGAAAGTTGCGATGATTGTACAGCAAATGATTTACAAACCAAGTCACGAGGTATGCACAGGAAGTCGTTAATCACGAGGCTAGATTCATCACGAAGATGTTAGGCGCCTTGAACCCAAGACGAGAACTGGTATAATGATCCTTCTTCCCCAGTCCTTCAAAATAAATCTTGTCCCTGAGCCAGTCTGCGAGGCCAAAACATAAGGCTGTGGTTAGCACTTGAACTTCACAAGACACTTGCCAACTCGTTTGTATCGGTTAGGTTGCGGCGTATTATAGTACATTGCACCAGGCCATCCTCCGCTTGTCTGATTATTCTGAGCCACTCGTTTGACCTGCTCTTGCAATCGCGCCGGAAGAGAAGAAAATTCCCCTTCGGTAATGTAATTCTCGGTATACCTAGTTCCGCAGAATCAAATCGTCAGCCCGATCTGCGCCGAGTCAAGAGGAAGCGCCCGAGCAACAAACTCTTTCCATATCGTACCGCAGACGTCCCCGGTGGTAACGCCTCGATCGTTGTGCACGATTGTGCACCATGGGCTGAGTTCGGTGATGATGATGAGGTCGGTGACGCGCGGAAGAGTAGCGGGTTCGTCCTTGGCGGTGAAGGGGATATCACGATCTCTGGCCTCATTGTTGAATCCGCCCGTCGAACCTGGTAGAACGAGCCGAGCGTTAGCAGAGGTAAAGAGCTGAGTTGCGTCGACCTACCAGTGACGAGATTGAATATGAGGTGGAAACCGGGATCTGCGCCTTGGAGGATAGGGTGCAATTGGAGTTCTGTGTTGAGGAGGTATAGATCTGTCTGAGATAGCACTGGGCCGTCTAACCCGGGTAATATGTCAGAGAGGGTAATTCGAGACACATCCTGTCACACTCACAGCTTGCACCAGCAGCCCACTTGTTCACCGCAGAGTCACCCATGTCTATGTGGCGTGAATTAAAGGGTTACTCAGGAGAAATGAGCAGAAAGAGAAACAAAAAGATCTATGCGCGGAGTCAAACAAACAAAGGTTGTGGAAGAATGCAAGGAAAGAACTTAACAGCAATCGACGCTATGTATGATCGGAAGCTGTGACCCCTCAATAGGAATGTGACGGTGTGACCAAGATTAGATTAGGTGAGTCATCACACAGCCTTTCCCTCATTCCACAACTTGCTCCGCTCGCAGCTTGAGTTGGCTATGGCTCCTAAAGGTAGTAGCGCAAAGAAGGAGGGCGGTCGCGCTAAAAAGGCAGAAAACGAAGCCAAGAAACAAGAGGCAGCGGCGGCTGAAAAGGTACACATATTTTCTGCCACACTCTTCCACAGCCGGTTAATCCTGTATCACATCAGGAACGCAAGGAGGCGGAAAAGTGGAACGAAGGTGCCAAGTTGAAAAAGACCAAGGAAGAGCGGGAGGCGAAGCGCCGCGAGGATTTGGCGCGCAAAGCCGAGAACGCGCGTTTACTTGCAGAGGAGGAGACAGCCGCACCATCAAAGGTCAAGACAGCGCCCAAGGCTGGGGCCAAGAAATTTGCCAAGGCTGCTACAGCGGCGGGTCCCGGTGCGATTGCTGCGGGTGGGGGACTTGGGAAGGAACCAGTGAAATCAAAGAGTGCTTCAACGGAGCAACTGGAAAGCTATGCGGCGAGTGGAATCGATAACGCGCTTGACCTCCTCGAGGTCGTCACCGCAAAGGTGGACAAGGCAAGTGTTGGTCAGCAGGCTGCTGGCATAGAAAGGCATCCAGAGGTTTGTTGCCAACTTACCTGTCACATATGTATGCTCATTCGCGTCTTGTACGGTAGCGGAGGTTCAAGGTTTGTCTACCTCCAACTTTGACATTATCCGAGATTCTCAGGTAAGATACAGGCCGCTTTCGAAGCTTATAAAGAAAGAGAACTTCCGATTCTCAAAGTCGAAGTAAGTACCTGCCTCAGGCTGATGGCACAGCGCTAACTGTGGTCTGTCAGCATCCTGGCTTGCGGCTGCAGCAGTACCTCGTCAGTCACATGCTTGAACCGCTTTTAGTCAGATCATTGTTCGCTGACGGTATTGATCCCACAGGACATCTTGCACAAGCAATTCCAGAAATCTCCAGACAATCCGTAAGCATAACAACTCTGATGCTGCACAGCCCGATACTACTCGTTGCACAGATTTAATCAAGTAACTGTTGCCTACGATGCCTCCAAGGAAGAACGGACACAAGCACTGAAGGAGAAGCATGATACGGTGCAGAGGAAGATGCGGATTGAATCTGTTTGAATTTTTTTCTTAGGTCGGACTCGGAGGTCATCAGAAATTCAAGCTCGGGTGTTGCTCGACACTCGTAGTGTCGAGCTCACAGTTATTGATACCATGGCGGTGGTAGTGTAACATTCTTGTACCAGATCAATTTCAATCATCATTTGATAGTGCATGACATGTACAGGGCGAACCCCAGTATGAAACATGCCACTGTGTGGTACTTCTGAAATCATTCTAGGGAGAAGATATAGCCGTGCATTCCGACACCGCACTTTGCTCTCGACTGTCAAAGAGAACACAGGGACCACCGGAAAGTACGATAACTCACACAGCCAAGGGGACTCGTGCGTACCGCAGCTTTCCGGTCGAAACTCAGTCTCTTGGCAGTGTATCGAGGGTACATTACATAAGCACAAAGGCCAGTATAAGATGGCCCATTTTTACAAGAACTCAACGCAGTGTCCTCCCATCCAGTCCGAGCTTGCTACCATGCCTTCGATATCCATCATCTCTGTCGACTCGCCTCCGCACACGCCGACCAAGGGATCTGAACCCACAAACACCCTTTTGATCACGCAAATACCTCAGGAGTTTTTTCAACCCATATTTCTAGAAGCCCTTCGCGATTTCTTTTCCCTCTACGGCGAGATCAACCAGTGGGCACCACTATCGTGCTTCTCACGCATAATCATGGTCTACTCCAACGAAGATTCGGCAGAACAAGCGAAACAGAGTTGTGATCCATTGATTATCCAACCGAGTCACGGGTGAGCAAGGAGTGCCTTGTTCACGTTCATTCGCTCACATAACTCCAGTTCCGCGATTACCCTCAGAGTCTTTCGGGCCGACCGGAGTCCATTAATGACTCGTTCGCCGCCATCCGGTGACAATTTCTTGAAGCCCCCGCCACAAGACAAAAATTTCCTCATCTCTCCTCCGGGATCACCTCCAGTAGGTTGGGAACAGCTTCGGGAGGATCCACCGAACAGAGCAACATTGGCAGAGGATTTGATTGCAGCATTGAGGAAACTCCAGCTGAGAGAGCGGCGCGGAGGCAGAGAGGTGTTGCTGGAGCCAGAGGAGGGCGTCGGTGTTGGTGTGTACGTAGAAGATGCTGACGAGAGCGATAGCGAGGAGGAAGAAGGATTGGATTGGGAATATGGGACGGTCTCTCCGTCGCGGTCGAGATGGAGGCCTGTACCTACCGCCATGCCCCCAATGCCCGTCAGTCTGCGAGGATATTGGTGAGTCGGAGCTCTTTCACCCTTTCTTCGAGGATGAGACCTATCAGACCTGTTCCGAGTATTTGACTGCGGAAAACACGTATTGCCTAATTATTCACTGATTATTCGCGTTGTCCGCTCGAATTGCAATGCTTATCGCTGACCCATTTGTTTTTAGAAGTCGAAATTATTTTTCGTCGACTGCAGCTGTGGTGCCGCTTCCCAGCTATGGCCAAGCTGCCTATAGGCGCTTTCTCACTTCGCTTTGCATGGACCACATTTCTATTGTTGTACCCCAAGCTCTTTTTTGGCACTGATCAGCATCTGGACCCTTTTTCATGTATACGTATGTAGCATCACATGTTACTTTTCCCGAAAACCTGGCAAGTTTGTAGTCCATCAATATCAGGAATTTAGATACTATGAAGATTTCCCCCTTTTCATGGATCACATTTCTGGATTGTGAACATTTTTTTCCTGTCTGGATCTTATGGAAGGCCGGATGGCACGCGACTTCCTAGAGCAGAGTCCGTGTAGAAGTGAGTCAGGTGGGGGTGCAGGCAGCGCGACTTCTCGTCCGCCATCTGAGTCGACGTCCTCATCCTTGCCAGCCCTACCACACCCTCTCGCAGGGCAACGTCCAAACCTTGTCCGTTGCACTTCGCTGGGGCTCACCCAGTTAGCCTGCTCAGTGCACATCCCGCCCTCGCACTGGCTGCAGTACGACACGTGTACCAAATACGCTGTTCCCTACCACAAGTGTGTCCAGAAACGACACGGGCTCCGATGAGCACTCCAAGTCATCTCATCACAAACGACTCATTCGAGGTGAGGTCGATCATGATGGGACCGCTGTTTCCCACCACCTCACTCACCGCTCACCGCACTTACAACAGCAGCCCCACCAAGGTCATCCTCTCAACCTCTGTCTCTGAACATGGCCAACGCGGCGGCATGCGCATGGACACCGCCATATGTCGACGAGTCGTTGGTGTCCCTCTGCGGTCTGTTCGAAGACCCAAGGCACGGGACAAGGTCAGCACGGAATTGGACGCGTTTGGATCGCCCTTGACGTCGTCGACGGACCTGACGCGGGCAAAGACGCGAACGGATGCGCGGATCAAGGAGAGAACTGTCTGGCGCAAAAGTACGTCCGTGACTGATCTGAGGGGTGGAGAGCAAGGCCATACAGATGGCGAAGTCAACGGCACCCATCGATCACTGCAACGCGCGCCCAGCAAGATCAAGGGCCAAGGGCCAGCGCTGCCTATCGCCAAGCCCCTCGTCCAGGACGTCCAGGAAGCACGTGCTGTGCGTAGCCCGGGCATGCAACACAGACGCGTGGCGGACACGACCACGGCCGCATCGAGGCATGGGCCGTCGTCGTCGGACGACGCGACGCTAGGGCGCCGCCGGTCGGCGTCCGTGTCGTTTGTGGATGCGCAGGCGACGCATAACATGTCTTGACGGAAGCCGCCCCGATGTTTCGCTGTGGTTCTTCCCACATTCGTTATGTAAGTAAGAGTTGAATGGGACGGAGAAAGGTTGACGCAAGCCGTAAGATGTTGTGTTCACCGCGTTCAGTGACATGTATCATCTTTCAATCAACGGTCTGAACACACCCGATAGATCTAAGAGGGTTCTTGATCAAAATGACTAACTGAACTCACGTTGCCTCAATTTATGTACTCCCGGAGAAGAAACCGCACGATTATCTGTGGGTGACATTCCAATATCCCTTCACTCCGTAGGATACATAAGTATATCCCATTGCTTAAGTAGCTAGTGCGACACTATGCGGAGTCAAAGATCTGTCCCTGAGTTGGGACTGGCGGTTCGAAAGTGACTCTGACAGGTATCCGTTTCAAGCTTGTGTTTCCGATGGATAATTGATTAGATACTACTCTAGAATCGGTTGACTTGGAGCACCATAAAAATACGAGTCGTACTGGGGTTTCGATCCCAGCTTCAGCCATCTGGATCGCCCGTTGACCACCATTCAAGTTTATCCCTCCATGCGTTTTGGTCCTACCCTCATCTGCAGCTTACTCCTTGCCTCTGCAGCCCTGGCTGGCCCTCTCGAGCACCCTGACCAGTTAAGCAGCTATACCCGTTCCGGTGTCATGGTCGGAAGGCAAGTAGTATGTTGTGGATGTCTTGGACCATGTCTTGCTTGGTCTTATTATTCTCTAGGGAACCTTCCAAGCAAACAAAGGCATCATCACCATGCAAAATATTGAAGGACCACCTGGCACTTCTATATCTGCTTGGGTTGGTATTGACGGCGACAAATGCAACAACTTTCTTCGCGCGGGCATCAACTTCACTGCGGAACCACCAAGTTACACAGGTAAGGAATCAGGCCATACATCTTTCGTGTCTAAACGTTGTTGCACATAGCTTGGTACGAGTGGTACCCGAACACCCCCGTGCTTGTCGAAAACTTTATAATTTCCGCTGGAGACGACATCCGTATCTATGTCGGTGTGTATGATGGCAGCATGTCATCTGGCTATGTGCAGGTCGAGCATGCCAATGACCCGCAGGGCGCTCGCAACTATTTTCTCCAGCCTGGTCATAAACTCTGCGGGGAGAGCGCAGAGTGGATCCTGGGAAATGACAGGCTTGAGTACGGCGTGCCTTCGCAAGACAAAATTACCGCGGTGCTCTTTACGGATGCTGTGGCGTCCGGTCCAGATAATCAATCCTACGGGCCGCTGGACGGTGACAAAATTGAGATGGTGGATACTAATGGAACGCCTGTGACCATTGTTGCTTCCCGTTCCGAGAACTCGCTTGTCGTTGTCAACCCTTCTAGGGTGTATTGATTTATACACTTCGTTTTGCACCATTTTTCCTATCCACTTCCGGCTGTCTCTGAACTTGAAGGAATGTCGTATGGCTAGGGATCAGTGGCGGCTCGCTTGTTCATCGTGTCCACTTTGTTCCAACGCTCGTACTTATGAGCTGAACGTAAATGGAAATGTTTCGTCCGTCGGTTTGTCCGTGGCAACTTGCTCGCAAGATGTGTATCCATTCGCCGACGTGTTCGGCCCTTGACCTTTGAATAGGTTCAATCGGTGGCCTTACCAGTGACCATTCAGCTAACGAAACATGTCGCATCGACGCTAGGTCCAGGGCCAGGGGTCTGTCCCGATTATAGTCGATGTCGTCCCTTCCAGAGCCGAGACGATGTCGTTGGACAAGCTGCGTGATCGGGATGAGGAAAGAGGAGGAAGGGTGAGTTGAAGTGGACATGCCCGTTGCGGACGATGAGCCAGGACGTCAATGGACAACAAGGAGAACAGCGGGAGACCAAGTTGCGGATTGCGAGTGGGATGCCGTTCCGGACGACCGTGGCGCAGCCTGTGAAGCACGACGATGACGCGATGCAAGAGCAGGAGCGCGGTCGATGGAACTTTTCGCCGCCCTGGCGACTGGGACTCGATTTCGTCGTACGGGACGGGGAGGGAGTCGATGGCGGTGACGGTGGCGGCGATGAAACGGGGGTCGAGTCGAGGCTGGCAGTGGGACTCCGGAACCGCCACCTGTGGAACCTGCCCTCGGGTCGACCGTGAACAGGAATGCGACCAAAATGGCCTCATCAAACACATCGACAGAGACGCCTGCGGTGCGCCTGAAAAGGGTGCGCGTATCGCTACAGCCGACGTTTTCGACTTGTTTGATGATAACGGTGATGATGATGACGAGGGGCCTCCGTGGAGCGTGTGCCGCCAATCACCCGACAAGACGAACAGACTCTCGTTCTCACCAGCTATATGTGACGTGCGTTATGTAAATGGTGTAACGGCGACAGCAACACCGTTCACGAGGGCTCACTCGCCGTTGTTCGCCCTCATCTCGCCCTCGTCGCCTTCGCCCCATCCTCTCGCCTCGTCTTGTTCGATGACACCAACGACGATAACTCGACAACCGCGATGGCGCGGTCGTTGTGTTGTCGTTGTCGTTGCTAGCGGTTTTTCGCCCTTCCCTCCCGGTCCTCGTCCTACCAGATGATGGCGACAACTGCGATCGCGCGGTTGTCACCGCCACCACTCGCTCTCTTGCACTAGCCGCCCTCACCCTCACTGTTCACCCCACCCCTCCCTCGCCCTCTGTCCTCGTCTCTCCTGGTGACGACAACGACAACGCGATAGCACGGTGCCCATTATGTCGTCGTCATCACCTCCATCTTTCGCTGCGCCACTCCCTTGCCCTCTGCTTTCGCCACGCTACCCCCTCGCCGTCCGCTCTCATCTCGCCTGGCAACGACGATGATAATACGATAACCCCCAGTGACCTTGTAAACAAGGTAACTTCCCCTTGTCCACGGATCACGTTTCCGGATCGTGAACGTTTTCATCGCACGCCTCCCGTCTGGATTTACTCACTTGTGTACTTTTAGCCCAGTTAGTATCTTCTACATTCACGGGGAATTTTTTGTTTATCTGATAACCATCGCATCCACATAGGAGAGGTCGGAGCAGATACGGTTTTGTGATGACAAGCTATGATAATGCGGGCATTTCAATCGACAGGCGTGTCGTTTCACCTAGCAATCGATGCCAGCTGAAAACCCAGGCTGTCAACCTGCCTCAAGGGGAATCGGTTGAGAATGACATGCGAAGACTGGGAGGAAAGACGGCGACCACTGGATTAATTACATGGCAAGATATGACAGCAAGAAGCACGGGAGACTGCTCTCATACACTCAGTCCTCGATAGCATCGTACCTCGAGTTTATGTTCACCATGGTATTCCACTTGGCCCTCATCTTCGGCTTCTTGTTCGCTTCTGTTGTTATGGCGGGCTTCTCAGGACTGGCTGGGACCATGTTGTACAGCCCAAACAGTACCGTTTGTCAATGCTCTCTTCAACATGTAAATTTCCTGATCTTTTTTTTTTTTAATTTCAACAGGGACAGTACTTTGTTACCAATGCTGCCAATATCCGGATTCCAGCTATCCCTGCGCAGTCGAAACTTGATGATCACAAACAGCATGAACTCCAAGTTTCGACTTTTCTCGGTCTCGACTTTGGTGATGTTTTCAACTGCACGAGCCCTCTTCTGGTTGGCCTCACCTCTCGTTCGTTTGTTCATGGGGGTCAATATATCCAACGTGAGGAAGATGTTAATTAAACAATACTTCTCAATTTGCCTGATTCTTTTTGTCGTGTATCCAGCTTGGTACGCGTTGGACGTGCCAGTCACGCCCAGCTACATCGAAGGCGTACAAATATCTGCTGGAGACATAGTCCATATCGGGGTCGCTGCGCTTTTCGCTAGTTCCCCAAAAGATGGCTTGGTCTGGGTCACCAACAAAACCAATGGGAACCGCACTTCCATGCCTGTCCGCTCTGAAACTGGGTTCTGTGGGTCCAGCACAGCATGGGTCGTGGCAGCCAATGATAAGATACCATTCCCCCGCAACTCTCCCATGATTTCCTTTACGGAGGCTGAGGCATTCGGTCCAGGACAGACTAGCCCTTACAAGCTCCAGAAGTCAAATGATTTCAGTGATCTTAATGTCACTGTCAAGGTCGTTGAGGATCATTTGATCAACTTTCATATACCATGAGAGGAGAGGGGAAACCCGTGTTTGGTCGCTCCTGTAAATAGTGAAATATTAGTATCCCAGACTCGTATACGGGCCTCCTATTGTTGTATGTAAATTACGTTCAATCGGGGGTTCTATCGAAACAACTCACGATTGTTCATTCCGTTGACCTCTGTGTGTCCCAGTGCCACCCTTGGGACTCACTGGAAATCCCCCCATTCATTACACGTACTTAAGCATCGATACTGGTTGAAGTTGGCAGATGCGAAACAAAAGGCGTGTATGAGATGTGATCAAGTTTATAGCTCAAAACAATAGTAGAAAGTAAAAGCCGAGGGGAAAAAAAGGAAACCTGGTAATATATTATATACGTACCATTTAAACTTCCACGTCGTCGGTCAGAGAACACGGAGGGCGTGCGATGGCATGGGCACGGCGGTGTCATTGACGTCGCCATGGCCCGTCGTCTTCGTGCGCGATGTGCGCGTCGATTGGTAGGAGGTTGTGGTAGCATGGACAGGGCGGTGCCTTCGACGTAACACTGTCGTCGTGGGCGCCGTGGGGCCATGCGGATTGTAGTAATACATACGCATCCCGCCGCGTCAAAGGTGCGTCGCGTGCGGGCACCAGTAAGTTAATGACCGTGCTCTCTCTGATATCCGAGTCCCTGATGTCTGCAAGAGAGGTCGATGAATACACAAGCCTCGATTAGATTATTATTTGGTCCGTTTTCATGACCAACGATGCATCAGACTGCGATAAATGCACAGCCACATATTGAGACAACAGCCGAATCCCGATGTTATTGTTCTCTGTCGAGCGGCAACCAAGCGCTTTGTTCTCCGTGCATACCATAATAATTAAAGGATGCTCTCTAGCTACCGGTAGCGACTCGTCTTTCCTTCTTCCTCTTGTCTTACACGTTCATTACATTCTCCCGTCCGCCCGACATGTTGTCGAGCGTCCTTGCCATCTCCATTGCTTTTGGCGCGTCCGTAGGTGAGAGCCTGTCACCGTTCAGTCCGACACCTATGAGCTAAAACCCTGCAAGTCGCGCAATCACCTTCCGTTGTCTGCATTGCTGGTCAATGTCTTGAAGGTTATTCGAATATCACAAGTAAGCCATCTTCACGCAGCCAAGTCTCGTCGCTCAAGTTGCGTTTCCAGTCGGTAGCACACTATCAGCCTCTGGACAGTCCACTGCGGTGCTTTTGCTTCCTGGTCAATACACCTCTTCGACAAACCCACAGCTTCTGCATGATCTTTTAACGTCTCCTTCGGCCTCCTTATCTCCTTCAGCTGGATTCGCGAACTCGAGCTCCAAGTCATCCGTCTCCTTGCCACTCACGGTGCAACTTCAGCCAGGCATTGCTGCTTACCCTCAAGCATTTTATTCTGGTCAAGGATTCTACACTGGCTCGTCAACTTCTCAGATTGCCATTGGGGCTACATTAAACGGCTCTTCATTGGCACTTTCCGGAAACGTATGGGCAGAAGTCTCAGCAGGTAGCAACAGCCGAGTTATTCTCTGGAATTCAGTACCCGACGTCAGCCAACTGCCGGAGACTGCTTCCGGCTCCCTCTCGCTTTTAAA
>JBBPTB010000605.1:0-17200 GCA_038093875.1 Boletus tylopilopsis | reverse complement strand
AGCTACTCGAGTAGGGTAGCTTGATATTCGCTGATTGTTCGGCTGTGTCGAAGGGAGCATGGGGGGCCAACGCGTGCTCGTCCAAATGACCTGCACGGGTCTGTCCGCGTGCAGTAAATACGGATGTTGAGTAGTCCTGAAGACGGGCGATGTTGGAACCGCTCGCTTCAGGTGACGCTATCTGGGCTTGTCCGGGCAAAAATGTAGAGGGGAATGTATTCTGAAATGACGTTTCCCCTGAAAACCCACTGAAATCGGTCGCATTTCCAGCAGTGTGGGCCAAAGATGACTTGGGTCGAGTGGTTGGTTCCCGCTTTGGAGGGCGCGTTGAACTTCCAGCACGTGACGTGGAACTGCTACTCGCCGGAGGCCTATCCGTGTTTCCAAGGGATAGTGGACCGTTGCAGTGGATGAATTCAAACGTCCCAGTTCGAGGACGTCCATAAGGCGTCGGGGTGTGGCCGTGGACCCTTACCCGATGCTTCCATAACACGCTTGGGTCATTCGTTTTGAGCGTGCATTCTCTTTCTGGGCACACGAGATCCTTTACTCCAGTGCTGAAGGGGAGCAGGTGAGTGCCGTTATTCGGTGAAGTCGCTCAGAAAGGTGGACTCACTGGCCCTTGAAGTGTACATTGAGATTCCTTCGTGTCTCCGTGTAGAATGCGCACCCCTCCCATTCGCAAAAGAACAACCTAGTGGTATTCGTCGAGTTCGAAGAGGTCCTCTATTAGTAGCCGAGATATACATACTTGTTCTTGTCCTCGTGCCAGACCTTGTGTTTCTTGAGTTGATAATTTCGCGAGAAGACGGCTTCACAGCCGGGAACATCGCAGAGATAAGTCGCTTTCATGACCGATGAAATGGTCGATGAGATGGTGCGGAGATGGATCGAAAACATACCCTTGGACCTTTATATACATAACCTGCGCCAACACCCGGGAACCCGCTGCTTTGTGCATTGAATGTCCACTCCAGGGACCTCTGTGAAAATGTGAAATGGGAAGTACGTATGTATCATAGTCCATTTCGGGAAGTAAAAGAGATTTTGGCGCCAGCGTTCAACGAACCACACGGCGCTTCTCCGATAAATGACACCGAGATACCTCGTGTCTATTCAGAATAATTGGCTTGTGTGCAGACGCGGCACGCTGACATAAAATGCAACGAGAGTATGCTTCCCATCAACTTGAGGTTCTGCCCAACAAAACGAGGTATCGGTATGAGGATGAACGACCGGAAACAAAGCAAAAGGGCACATGGAGCCACAGGTTCGTATTGGGTAATAAAACCTTGGATGTGTCGCTCGAAGCCAATGTCGCTGGCAAATAGAGACACGAGCAAATCTCACTAGATTTCTCCCAATTATGGGAAAGCCTTACTGTACCTGATTACAAGCGTCAGAGGGGTTCGTCGTCCGTGTCCAAAAATTGCTTACGATTTTCAGTGACATTGTAGACCAATTGTTGTCCATATCCGCGCCTCTCGGATTGCTGTATTGCTTTGAAAGCGAAATGAACTGATACATAGTTGGGGCACGGTAGCATCAGTGGTTACCCGTGTTTTTTTGTGATTGGACTCGGCGGATCCAGGTAAGCACTGCCACACCGCCACATCGTCAAAGCGCAGATCCACACTGGGACTTTCCGGTGACACGAGGCGCAGAGACGGCGCGCTCAAGAGGGTAATTCTCCCCCTTTGATGACCATGAATGGCGTTTACCCGACGGGCTCCTCGCACCGTATCTGAAGCACGGCCTTTAAGTCTTGCAAAGGTCAGTATAAGAAGCACTCGGGTTAGAAAGCCACATCGTGATGAACATCTAGCGAGGTTTCCATTATACATACCGATTCCACCATAATTTACAAACTTACCTCGGGCACTCTTCTGTACTTTTGACACAACCATAATCATCTCATCATCCAGCAGTTGAAATAACTCTGCATATACGGATGTAACGGCAAATCAGGGTTGCTCAAGCACCACAAGAGGTGGCGGTTCGGGCGAGGCCCTCGAAGGATCACAGAAATGCTCGCTCGTTCATGCTCAATGGATGGTGCAACAAATGCCGTTTTGATCCTTTTCCAGTTCTTCCCAAATGCAATCGCGGGCGTCTCACTCGTATTCATTCATGCGCCGAATCTACCGATGCAACGTCTGGGGACTGTGGTACTGGGTGATAGAGATCATTGGGATGTAAGACGACAACGATAGGGCTAAAAAATCGTAAACGAATGAAATCCTATCGCAACGTACAGCACAAGCAGTGAACAAAGCGCGTTGATATGGGTGTGTGTAACTTGAACCCGGTAATATACTCAGAGCACGTCGAGCATCTGAGTGCTAGTTATCAACACGTTCAGTGGTGCGTCGTCCTGCACCCGGACAGTGATAAGACCCTCGGAAGAGACCCTCATGTACTCTGCCACGTTTTGACGCGTCCGTGTGAGTAACAGTGCGCCGAAAGGTTGTCTCAAGCGAGCGACGACACGGAGGGCTTCCGCTCGTTTATCCGCGAGTGAAACGGGAGAAGGTGACTGGAGCGATGCCGCGTCTCGAGGTCGGCTGCCGAACGACAGCCCAAACCGGGAGGCAAAGCGTGCGGTCCGTGATTGACTGGCGAATGGGCCAATCTGGCCAGGGAAGGAAGGCGGTTCGCCTAGCGATGAAGAAATATCCTCCAATTGCTCTTCCTGTGTCTCGATAACACTTCCTACTGGCTGTCTGTCGAGGAGAAAGTCGATCCATGGGTGGACAAGAGTCAGAGAGTCCAATCGAGAGAGATCCTCAGCGGACGTGATCTCTACAGTCCCAAGGCCATCGGTCTTTGCACGAAACATACGTCCAGACAGGTTTCGACCTGCTGATACACGACCGAGTTTGAAAACGAGACACGGAAGCTTCATCCGATGTCCTGCGAACAATGGAACAGGGAGCTCATGAAGTCTGTCATGCAGCCTCACAGCAAAGGTGAGATTGAGTGAAGAGGCTCGCATCCGGGTTACGATCGTCTCCAATTCGATACTGGGGATGGATGAAGGAATGTGAGAAGTCGGTGGCTCCTTGAAAACTCTAATCCTGGCCGGGAGACAGCTATTAAAGCTTCCGCACTTCCCTGTCCAAGCTAGGATGCTTGTGTCTCCCGCACTCGTGAGTAGTTGGGCCAACAATCGACCGAGTGCTTGGTCCCCCTCGCCATATACAACAGGCAGGGACGTGGAGAATATGCCAAGTAACGAGTAGGCTGCGTCCTCCTCGAGGGTCGTCTCCCGCGTTGAAGCTAGACACAACTTCATCCGTATATTGTCTAAACCCGGCCGGAGTGTGGACAGAGCTTGCGCGGAGATACCCGTTGCTTCTTCCATTTCTGAGAGAATCTCCGGTGAGTCCTTATGGTTAGGGATGTCTAGATCCCTGTAGAGCGACCAGTCCTCATTGTAAAATCGGACTACCCTTGATGCATGGTATTCTTGGAATGTCCATGCACGCGAGTTCCAGATACTGTTGATGAGATCACCACGTTGCGACGGAGAACGGACGCCACGGAGCAATACGAGAGTCAGGGCGGAATTCTGGTACCATTTGAACATGGCAACCAGCGCCTCTTGGAAGACAAAGTGATCCGTCTTGTCAATGCAACATGTATCGCTCCAAGCCCAATCCAAACCCGCACCTCGAGCGATTTGACAGAATGTCTTGAGCTTCCCATGGGTGGGTGATTCATCGAGGTCGTACACCACCTTACCGAATATTTCCTCAAACAATGGCTCATTCGCTTCCCACTTGTGCGAGAACATGGCATAACGAAAATACTGCGCAACGTCATGAGCGATGCCGGCATGATCCATGGATGTCGTCATGGAGGAGACCAACTTGTTGAAGGCGGGGAGTGACTCAAACGCAGCGGCTTGTGCAGATTTATCGAGAAGCTGGCCAGAATGGGTATTGATGAGGACACGCGGCGAGTCACGGATAGCGTCTTCAACGACCCTTCGGATTGTTATTCTCGACTCTTCTGGGGTTACGTACTGATGATAGCGGTCTGCAAAAAAGTGTGTCAGCAAGGGAACTGTGAATGATGTCGAGAACCTCACCAAGGATCTCTGGATCGGATGACTCTGACATCCTTGAAAGCATGACCTCAAATGCATCAATTGCATTTCCATAATCGCCTCCGCTGTGTAGTGCAGCATGCTTTCTCTCATAACCCCATGGGGACAAGGGATCAAGCTCAATCATCTGATGACATATAAATAGCAGTCAACTAGCGTAAGCCGAACGGACACACCTTGTTTGCATCATTTAACGCTTCCTTCCACGAACCGACGGATAAATATGCCTTGTTCTGTTTAATGAGTAAACCTTGTGCGACAGTGGGAATGAGAGCCAGTGCTGCTGAATAATAAGAGATGCCATCATGAATTTCTCCAGTACTAATCGCAGTATCCCCAAGGTCCTCCACACCACGGCTGGACCAAGATTTGAGACCGACTTAAATGCCGTATGAAACGAGAACCCGGTGCTTTATTTCAAGTTTAGTCTCATATTTACCACATTTAGGCTGGCTACAAATAATGATGTAGCCGTTGTGCCAGCTTCCTCAAACATTGATTCCTGAATTCTACCGCACAGCAATAACATCAGCAGCAATGCCTCCTCATCATGGAACCACTCACTGCAAGCCCATGCTGCATGTTCATCATGCGCGTGAACCCGCTGTTCCAATTCGTCGATCATTTTCCGGTAACACTCGCTAGCATCCGTTACGTGATCGATCGTTTCCAAACGTTCACATAAAGCATGGTAGATTGTAAATCTCGGAACTGCGAACTGAAATGAAGTGCGTCAGTTGGGACAAGGAATCCAAGAATTAACTGAAACACTTACGTTGGCAGCGGACCTTAAGACATCTTTCCATGACTCAGAGCGAGTCATCAATGACACACTTGCCCACACGTTCAAGAGGTGTGTGGTATTCGGTCGAGTAAGGACCGCGGCTTTGTCGTGTTGCATTACCTGCGAGTCGTCGTCACCGTCGTTTTCGAGAGGGGAGAGGCATCTGCCGACGAAATCTTCCAGAAATATTAAATAAACTCACGAAACACAATAGAGAGCAGAGAGCTCACCAGCAACCCACTTGAGATTGACCTTGCCTATGTATACACCCTTTCCGACGGCATCAACTATCTCAAAAAGATTTTCTATTGAATCGTTGATGCGACCTGCTGTATACAACGCTTCACAAAGATGCTCTTGAATTGTGGTGTTAATATTGTCAAATTTCCATCCGAACAACTGACAAAAAAAAAAAAAAGACACGTCACGTGATAACCGTCGAGGTGCTTACCAGTGAGACCGCCAAAAGCTCTGGGTCGTGATAGTGTCGCATTTGGGCTCGCGCACTTTCAAATGACTGTATCGCACTTCTGCAGTCATTCCGCTTCATCTGTGAGCCTCCCATAAGAAAATACACGTATGCCTGCTGAAACTATTAGTAGCCATATTCGCCACATAATAACATGTTGCGCACGTACCTGAACTGTATAGTACACGGACTCGTGAGGGGCCGTAGCAAGGAGGTCATCGATGCGAGATATCGCATCAAGGTGTTCTCCGGCCAAAGATACAATGATAGCCTAAATGCAATGAGAAATTGAGATACATCAAGATGGAAATACAGACCTTGGCAAGCAGGATGAAGGTGACATGAGAAGAGTGGAAGTGCTGGAATGCAATATCACATGTCCGATGTGCCTTGTCCTTTTCACCCTTGCCGACATGAGCTATGCTCTTCGCAATGAATGCGATGACGGATGGCTGAATATCAATGGCCTTGTTATATATTGATGTGAACTTCACTGTAAACGAGGAAAGGATAGACACCTTTTTGGCATCTTCGATGGCTGCATCCCACTTTTGCCGACGAGCACGCACGACAGCTCGGCTGGCGAGTGCATGGTGCATTGTACTCGGAGAGGTAGTCATTGCTGCGGTCAGGAACGCGTCCGTGTTCTCGAGTTGATCGTGCTTCCATGAGTAGAACGCAGTGTGATTGATCATCATGTAAAGTTCCTGAATAGCAGGGTGTGGATGAGAGAATGGAATTGAAACCTACACAAAATGATCACCAGAAAAAGAAGAGTAGTTGGGATACATACTTACCATGAAGCGAGATAGACTTATGATGCTGAATTTTCCACCCTCTCCACCGATTACGAGAAATTGGTTGTCTGGAGAGAATGCAATGGAACGTATGCATTGACTGTGTCGGATGAGACCAAGGTGGACCTGTGTCGACGTGTCCCAAAATGATATTGTGTAGTCGGTTGAGTATGCAATGAATTGACCATGGTTTGGGAGGGCAATACAAGACGCGTAGTTACTCTTGGGGACTGGCCATTCTGTGGTTGGCGTGGTGTCGCCGAACTTAACTCTCTTGAGTGTACCCTCGGATACGACAAGGACGCCGTCGTTGGATGACCAGACCAGACCGTTGTTGTGCCATGGAGTTATTTTGATTGTGATTTCGGCAAGCAAACGACCATCTTTGCTGTCCCAGTATTGAACGGAGTCCCAAGTGGCCGTCGCAATGCGGTCGCCTTGCGGCGAGAACCTGGCTGCGATCCCTTCGCCCCTGTAGAGTGTCTGTACTGGTTTCCATGTTCTGACGTCCCAAAGGACGGTTGGGCCATTGCTGGATGCAGAGACAAGCCTTGTCGAGTCGGGCGAGAAATCGACAGCATAGACGGAGACTGCCTCACGGTGCTTCAAGACTTGTCTGCAAGTTGTTGTGTTCCACACGAGGACGTCGCCAAAGAATGTCCCGGCTGCGATCCACTGTCCATCTTTTGACAATGCGAGACAATAGACGTAGTCCGCTTCCATTCTTGTTATTTGCTTGCCGTCTTTCACTCGCCACATTCCAACTCCGTTTTTGTCGCCACTCACGACGTACTCGCTATTGGCTGAGAATGCCACTGCAAACAGCTCACCGTCAACCTCGATGTCGATGGATTCTGGATGTTCTTGCCCAAAAGTCAGCATGACGACCCCTCCATCCTACTAACACGAGAGCTTACCCGCCATCGTCCGCGTTGGAGCCATCACATTCGAAGTAGCTCAAGAGCGGTGAGAAAAAAAAATGACAATGAACGTTTATATGCCTTCGAATTCTATATATAAGTACGCCGCCAGAGATCAGTACCCAGGTGGCAGTGAACCAGCGGGAACTTGAAGTTGCCGTTTGGTTGGCTTTGAATATTGGTCTCTGCACTAAAAATGTCAGTGCAAGGATGAGCGAAGTCAGTGCGGAGACATCCTCTGATGGCCCTCGGCCACATACCGAAACCTTACGGACGTCCTGGAAGTGGGACTTTTGAATTCGACCACCACGACGCCCCCCCTCCGCCCCTTGGGACCTTGGCTATGTATTCACCAGTGGGAATTCAACGGGCGCCCGGAAGGCCAGCTCTGGGTCACGTTGCTAGAAACTAGACCGATTCCTCGGCTAATTCGCCTGTCTTCCTCTCTGGACGAGCCACAGTACTGAGTGCTGTAGAACATTCGGAAGTAATGAGTCACGTCATAGTGGCTCCGGCTGCGCTGTTCATATTTCAAATTACCATGTCACATGCGACAGACCGAGCATTCCGAAGCGGGGTTGGCGCTCACACTCCCATCAACACAATCTCAGACTCAGCGTGTTTCGAGCCATCCTACCCAAGTAGTTTTGCAACTGGTGTCACTCTGCCTTGCAATCCTTGCTCAGGAAATGACTTCATAGATCGCATCTCGGCCTCTAACGAGTACGGGAAACCCTGGGCACAAGTAGTCACAGCTTCACCAGTCTTCAAGGCTTCAAGATGCTTCATCTTCTAAGGTATACATACTAATTCACAAGTCGAGTCTTGTGGCGCCGACCGCAAAGGCAAGCACCCTCATTGGCGAACAACAACTACCTTATCATGATTTCGCTAAGCCGGAAGTTCGAGCGATTCCAGTATTCGGTGATGTAATGGTTACCACCTCTTTCACTGTTCTGCGACCTGGCCGTGAAGAATTTTCTCGAAGTCAATTCTTCACAGTCCAGGCTGCACACTAGTCCAAGACAAATTTGGCTCATTTCTTTAGAGGGCAAAAGGCCGTCAGAAAGGAACGCGGGTAACGATGCCACCGTGCTTTAACTACCAGTTCATTTCGCTTTTGGAAATGCTACTAGCCAGATCTGCGCAGATGTGGACCACCGTCAATCCACGTTTACTGAAGAGCCTACAAGGTTGTAAGCAATGTTTCGATATGGGCGATGATACGAATCCGTCGCTCTATGTGTCGTTTGTTTCCAGTCGTTCACGCTCACGTCGATATCTCCTTCACACGGCAGAAACATGCTTCGTCGCTCTTGACGCTACCCTGCCCTGTCCAGGTCTGCCGCGTTGAGTGTTCAACATGTATTTACGCAAGCTGACTGTCTCGAATAGATACGAGGTATCAACTGGTGTTGTTTTCCGGACAAGCTCTGTGTGGTTCAGGCGCGACATTTCTTTTCACCCGAAATGGACCAGGGTAGCTACCCACTCTCAGTTTTGCATGCTCACAGAAGGCCACAGTTTGGTCGTTCGATTCACTCAAAGCAGTAGTTTTCCTGTGTAGGCGCGGGTGATGCATAAAAGGCACGTTTTCGAACGATCTTGTCTGTTACACATTGTCAATTACCAGCATCAACTTTGTCGGGGAGCCTGAGATCAGTGCCATCCAGACTGCTCTGCTTCCTTGACTCAATCCATCTGCCATCCCTTGAACACGTCATTCTTCTGAATCGAACGGCGCATGCACGGCCATGATGAGGTATTGTCTTCGTTTCTTCACCAGATACAAAGCTATGGGCCATGGAAGACTTTAAACTTCTCAGTGAATTGGGAAATGGCTTCATACTCGTACTGGGGATGGTGAGTCGCCCAAAAGCTTTCAGTGTTGGCCAAATGTTGATTGGTCTCTGAGGCCGCGCGTCCTATCTTGGACTCAAGTTCTGAACCCGATGTGAGCATGGTACAGCATCTTGTCAGTGAGCTTGATCGGCTGACCGCGCAGTGATTAACATGGACAGAAGGAGAAAAAGCAGTGGAAGCATAAAAGCAGGCCAAGACCCTGACTTTCCAGAGGGGAAAGCTAAATTCGGGTTTCTAGTCAACTGTAGAGGATAGTTCTAAAGCTTCGAGTAAAGGTTACGGCCCGCCCGGTCGAGCGGAATCTAAAGCGAGTGTAGTCCTCATTGTCCCACCCATTGATGCCCATGTTGGTCATCATTTTGGAGCAAAGACATCCTTCGCGACCTGTCCTCGAAAGAAAATGTCTTCTTCATCCAGCCCAGTCTCAAGGTCGATCCATTGTCGTGGTCGACGTACGTTTCGGAGGAGACGGGTTGCGCTGTGGGTTCTGGAGACCGGGACATTACATCGTGATCAGTGATATTGTTTTGGGACGTAATCGACTGATTCTCGTCAGTTGCAGAGGCAAGTGCATTCGATATTTTGTCAAGTCCATCTAGGTCGGTGGAAAGCTCGTCACAGAAGGACATTTCTGTGGGTGACATGGACAGCTGAGGGACAGCGCACAAATCGTCCAAGGCGGTGTGGTGATTGGCGCCTGTGTCGGACCCAACGGAAGACAAGCTCGTGTGATCCGTGCGCTTGGGTAAAACTGAGTTTCGTACTGCCAGGTGGTGGCGATATTACCGAAGGGAAACTCGACGGATGTTGATAAATGGTTTCTCAAGGTAGGTGTCGGATTGGATGTGCCGAATGGATACGACAGCGCATTGACAGAGTCGCTGTAGTAACTTGTATCGAACCAGGAGGAGAACCCTTGTCCAACGAGTCCTGCCGAGTCGGAGTTGCAATTACTCGCCTGCAGTCACCGTCGACGCGTACGCCACTCCATTCTCCATCGAATCCCCCAAGCATTGTATGAATTTTCATTGGTGATATCCATTGGAATATTATGCAATCCTTGACGCGATATCATGGCGAGCGTAGTATGATGGTCGTTCATTGCAGGATAGTTGTCCGATCGGGTGAGTACGACATTTCGTGTATGCTTGGAACCGTTCGTTTTGGAAGAATAGGGAAAGGTCGAAAATGCATCCCGTTGAGCGCGAGCCATCGAGCATTTCTGCGATCATTCGGGATTGGGCGTATAACTATGCCACCTCTTGCGGTGCTTGAGCAATCCTGATTTGTCGTTGAATCTGCACATGCAGGGTCTTTCTACTTCTTCGTCGATGGAAGAATCGCTTGAGGATGAAGATTGAGATTCCTTCCTGATGATATCAAGACAGATGGATGGATGGGCCACCGCGGAATAGGTGTCACGGCCTTACTGCGTATTCATGTGACTTTGAAGCCCCTTGGCGCATAGCAGGCATCGAAATGGTCTATCAAAGTGCGTTCAGATTTGACTCTCTGTTGATAACAACCTGACACACTTTGATGGACCCTCGTGGTCAACAAGGTGCTTCTTGAGCTCATACGCTCTGGTGAACGCAGCACCACGGTTTTCAAAGCCGCAGGAGAAGTTGGTCTAAAATGAATCAGTTGATGAATGCCTTGGTGAAGGAGTGAGAGGGGAGACATACAGGTGCCATGACACAATGGTAAACGGCCGGGTGGGTAAAAGGTCTACAAGGCTTGCATGTGACAAAGGTTGGGAGGGAGCCGCGCTTTATATGCACTCGCTGAAAACCCGTCGCGTCTCATCCCTGCCATCCATGGAAATCAAAGGGGAAGGTTGTAGTTCCGTCACTAGGCGGGCCGTCTCTGCCCGACGCCAGCCTCGTCATGTCAACGGAAAGTGCCAGTGTGGACAATAGGTATCTAACAGCGATGCGGCATAGCCAGTGCGCTTTGTGGCGCCAGGGGCTGTCGGCGTGGCGGTGCTACTCCGAGATCAAGTTCAAAGAAACGTCACAAAGGAACATGGGTGACGAAGTTACTGTGCCCTGACTACCGGTTCATTCTGCTTTGATGGAAATACGGCCACCCGGATCGCTGTCATGCTCTTATCGAGAGGCGATAAGGCACTCGGGAGCTCAGCACACGCGAATGAAAATGTAGACATTGAACGTCCAAATCCCATCATCTGATACAACGACGGACGCCCAGCGCAATCTTACATAGCACGAAGAAAATGATAACATCTCGCTCGTGCCTGTGACCGTAGATCCCCTTCGAAATAGTGTCCATCCAAGTCGAGCTAAAAGACAACTCCAGAGCCATGCCACTGCATGCCCCAGATCTACACGTCAAAAGAGTCCAGCAAGATCGGCGAATGGGTCTTTGCCTTGAGCGGGAGGAGGCTGTGTCTGCGTCCGCTGCCCAGCCATCGTCTGGGTGTGCAACCCGCCGAGACCTGGTGGCGTCGCAGGTCCTGAGGTGGCAGAGCCCAGCGACGAATTTCGTAGATAGGCGTTTGCGCCTCCAAAAGGCTGGTTCTGTGGTTTGGATTGCATCATGCTTGCAAGCTGGGCTTGTGCCAGGTGTTGGGATGGCGCTGAGGGTTGAGGTTGTATGACTGAAGGGGATGAAGACGCGCCAAAGTAGGTGGGTGGGGACATCGTTCTGCCTGCTGTGCCGTTCGAAGACCCGTTCGAAGGTGTAGGTGTCCCAGGGAGCATGATCGATCCAAACTGCGGTTGTGGCTGCGCGGCTGACGAGAATGGCGAGGCTACCTGTGAAGGTCGCGTCGCAGCATTGATCGGGGGAGGGCCGGATTGCTGTTGAGAGAACAAGTTCATCAATTCGTCGACAGGGTTGCTACTTCCAGTAGCGTCTGCTGATCCATCGTCGAAATCGATGAGCGAAGACCCGGCCCCGTCTCCACCAGACCCGGATGCTATCGACGTCGGAATAGATGCCACTGCTGCAAAGTCCCCTTTCTGGAAGGCATCGAACCGCGCCAATGCAATGTTGATTTGATCGTTGGCTTCCAAGAAGGCATCTGCATCGATGGTCAATGGCCATAGGGAGACCATCATGGATTCTACTCACTCAGTGACTCTGGATCCTCCGTTTCTGCATCAGACACCCATTTCTGCAATTTAGGGCGTGCACCCTTTAGAACCGCTGCCACTTGATCATACACGTCGCCCTTTGCCCACCGCTCACTCCTTGTTGTGTCGACATTATCTAGCATCTCGTTGAGCAAGACCACTTTGCTCTGCAGTTTCGCGAGTTCTGACAGTGACTGGGACCGGTAGTCCGGTTTCGCCTCCGGATTTGCACCCGCGAGTGTTTTCATGAGTTCCTGTGCTGCGGCAAGATCTCGCGGGGTTCCTCGTCGAATGAGCTCTTGCAATTTGGCAGACTGTGCTTCCCTGTCCTCGTTCTCGAGTTCTTCTGGCGACTTTATAGTCTGTATAAGCAAGTGAGGTCCTCGCGGGGACGATGAAGGATAGGGTCTGGGACCTACCATGGCGTTTTCTGAAATATTCCGCGAGGACACTTCTCTGAATCGATACCCTTTGAACATCAACAAACGATGCATGTCCCTGATATTGCCAAGATCCTCCTTCCACCTCGACTCGACACAAATGCCTTCCTTCCAACCATGAATGAGATCCAATATTCGTGACATGACGGGTCCGGGAAATACGGGCGGTCGTTCTGGAAATCGACGGACGAGCTCGTTGAGAAACTCTTTGGTTGAGATTTGGAGATGTAGGGGGTATCCACACGACTGGACGAGGGTGTCGAGAAGGGCCAGTGCAAGAATAGCAATATGCGGGTTCCTGTTGTTCGCTAGCCGTGCAATGACCATGACGGCCTCACGAGGCCTTGAGTGTGAAGATGAGCCACGGAATGTGATACGAACAATATAGACTCACATGTTGGCTTTCTTGGTGTTTATGAACTCTGCAATGTCCAGATGGTGTGCATAATTTGGTTCTGGTAGACTCGGATCGCAGGCATTTGTGATCAAGACTTCGAGTCTCGACGCTTTGAACCACGGCGTCGTTTGAGGGAGCATCGTGTTGGATACGTCGGCGTGGGAATTTCTGCCTTTGAAGTGGGATCCTCTCTACTACAAAGTATCATAGTCATCCCATCTCGCATCGGGACGTCGTATAGACGCGGTTTGTGTGTAGTTTGACCGCAACAGACTGCACCCTTTAGAGCAACGGTTTCACGACCCTGTGCAGCCACTAGTATGTTATCCCCGCGAGGTACAACACGAAACTCTTTGTCAAACAGTCACCATGAAATTGTCCGATTTTGTGGTGCGGTATCCCTCAATCTCGCTCAGACTACCCACTCTCGTGAGTCGTGATCGTTAACTTCCTGGAACTCACCTGAACTCGAGGGACGATCGTAGTTTTCCCAGTCTTTTCCCGTCCCCAGGGCATTTAGCACTTCCACAATGGTGTCCCACCATGGCTCTCCTCATTCAGACCCATTGGCTGCTGCCACAGCCCCACCGCTCAATGAGACCAGCAAGGAGAAAGCCGAGAGAGAAAGACGTGAAGCCGAAGCTCAAAGAATCAGCGACCGGATCGACGATCAGCTCCGCGCAGAGCGTGTCGCACTCAAGAAACAAGGGTGCGCTGTCAAAATGTTACTACTGGGCCAGAGTGAAGATGGCAAGTCCACTTCTTTGCCCAGTTCGAGCTTGGAAGTAGATCGGCTCTCGCTTGGATGGCTTCCTAGCTCTTCCTAAAGACCATGGCTAACCGGTTTGTTGTAGAAAAATCTAAGATTCTCGAGGGTTCGCTTATACCTCGTTTGCACCTTGATGGATACTGATAGCATACGCTAGCTTTTCGACTACGGTCTGGATGTGCCAAGTGGGTACTTGTCCTACAACTTATATGTTCCGTCAACGCGATTCTGCGAGCACTTCAAAATGCACTCGACAGTGAGGAAGAGGAACGTGCTCTTCCTTTCACAGTCAAGCACCAACAGCTCAAATTTCGACTTCGTCCGCTCCACAATGTCGAAAATGACCTGAAACGACTGCTTTTTGAGGATACGCAGGACGATCGCCTTCAGACAGGTTTCCTGCGGACTTCTGCCAGAAATGGCCCGGAGAGTTTCCATGGACCAACCACACGTGAGGATATAAACAGCCAAGTCATCGTCGAGGTACTGGAGAGCTGTAAAAACGACATAGTGGAACTGTGGGCAGATCAGATCATTCGCAAAATGGTACAAATGTATGGAGTCCATCTGGGAGACACTGCCACCTTGTTTGTCTTGCTCACTTTCGCCTTCACGCGTTGTTGTTGATGTTCGACATCATTCCCAGTCTTCTAGACAACGCAGAGCGTCTCGCTTCTCGGGATTATAAACCAGAAAATGGTGATATTCTCCGCGTACACCTGAATACGCAAGATATTCAAGAATACGAGATGAACTTCGTAGAGGGTACGTGGACATTATTAATCCTTCACGTCGTATCAACATACCTTCTCCAGACGGGAGATTGCAAACATGGAAGATCTACAACGTCCGCGGGTCCTGTGCACATGTGCGTTCACTTCATCCATACCATTCGCTAGCATTGAATGACTATGACTCAGCGTGACGTATGGCTGCATTTTCTTCACCCAGTGGATGTAGTCATCTTTCTAGTCCCTATATCTTCGTTCGATGAACGCTTACACGAAGATCCAATGGTGACCCGGTTAGAACAGTCGTTTATCCTATGGAAAGCTGTCTGTTCGTCAAAGCTTCTTAGTAGCTCGTCCTTCATTCTTTTCTTCAACGATGTTGACATCCTGGAACGCAAAATTGCGAACGGCGCCGTGGTGAAACAGTATATAAGCTCCTATGGGGATCGCCCCAATGACAGCCAGTCCGTCATCCAATGTACGTATTATGATGGCTAACACGCCACTTTGAACCTAGAGGACTCATTTTTACTATGTAGACCTCCGTCAGAAATTCAAGGAGATCCTCAAAGACGCGTCCCTAGAACCACGGACGTGTCACATACGCTGCACGTCATATAGTGTTCAGTCCATTTCCCCATGTTCCTTACGCAGTCTCATCCATTTCTCGTGTTCATGCTTTTTCAGGACCCGCAAACGCCAGCACGGATGGCACAGCATTGTATGTGGATGCTCCTTTCGTTTCTTTGTCCGTATTAATTCAGATTGTCGTTTAGTGGACATTTGTATAAGAGACCGTATCCTGAGAGCTTGCCTAGCAAAAATCAGTATCAAATGTTTCGGCTAGCATATTCTTCAAGTCATTCTTTCATATATCAACTTGTCGAGACTTTGCACTCGGATCTTCCCTTCGCTACGTGTCACTGCCGTGCTTGCTATCAATCCTACTTTGTTCTTGTGTGATACACAGGCTTTCTGAGTAAATTCCGTAGAGTAAATTCCGTGGACAATGCAGCTCCAAACATTATCGTGGGAATCCGAGCATTAGCTAATCATCCTCCACCGGCACCGCTTGATCTGGAAAGAGTGATCAAAGCGCTTAGCGAATCAGAGCCCTCGAAGCACTTGTATTGACGGTAAGAGTTCGTACAATACCGTATAACCAACGTTCCTCGAATACAGTACACCAGCGGTTCGATATGACGCTGATTGCTGCACTCAAGCGCCTAGTCGGCAACTCGGGACTAGAAGTCGTTTCTGGAAATCGGGCTTGCTTTGTCCAGGAATAATGGTCCATAAGTCATATCTTTTGTGGCGCCCGGAACATACGCCCGTGTGCAAAGCACACGAGTGCGTGTCCCGCGCTTTGACCCCTCCACTGTGACAATGACGCGGAAGTCAAAGCTGCAAGGACAGGTCCACACTGGGCGACACGAGAAGTATATAAACGTAGCTGACGATGCGCTTCCTCGCTCAAACGCGCTTTCCACCATCCAATCCCCGAGAATCTGGTTATTCTCCTGGACATTCCTGGTACTCTCTTCCATATACCGTTAGCCTACTTCTCATACAACAGCAGAATCTACAATCATGCCCGGAGTACGCCTTCTCCTGCCTCGATGCATTCGGAACTGACAGGTCTAACTCAGACCTTCCCCTGCACTGTTGCCGACTGCGATGAAGTCTTTGCGCAGGCTTACCAGCTGAAAAAGCACAAAGTCCTTCACGACAATCCCGATAGGTACGAGCAAGCCTACCTGCCACAGAAGTATCCTTTTAGCTGACCATCGCCGATAGCGTATTCCGTTGCACACTGTGCACGTTTTATTCTCTTCAAAAGAAGAACCTCGTGATCCATATGGCAATTCAGTGAGTGTACCGTAACGCATCGTCTCAACACTCGATGACACCCATTGCCTTCCAGTACGGGAAAGAAGGATCACAAGTGCCCTCACCCAAGTGTCGTCGAGGGCCGTGAACATGAACCCTGCGAATATAAAACGCACGACCCTGCGGCTCTCTCGAAGCACCGCAGGCATGTCCACGGCCATGTACCCGTGAAGGCGACTCTCGATCCCCCTCCCCCTCGTAAGACCCGACAAACCAAGCTTGTCGGCAAAGTCACTCGACGTCGCAAACCTACTCAACGCATCGTCCCATCTCTGCGTCGTAAAGCATCTTGCAAGGTCAAGAATCTCAAGACTATCTCTGGTGATACCTCTACCGTACCCTCTCTTCATCCGGAAGACGTCGGCGGAAGCTCGATGGAGGTTGACACCAATGAAGAGTTTGGTTACGAATCCAGCAACGCAACGTTGGTCGGTTCCGACGACGGCATTGGACTAGACGTCCTGTGCGACCCTTCGTTGCGTTCTGAGTGGATGGCCACATACGAGATGGGGTACAGTAACTTTGACAAGACTGGCATGAAGTATATACCAGGACCTCTCCCCGCGATCTCCCTTCCGGACCTGGCTGCCCCAGAGGTCAAGACCGGTCGGGAGGGTTGTCTGTGCCCCGAGTGGATGGTCGAAGTCGGAATCGAAGGTTGGGACGAGTCTGTGTTGGAGATTCACAAGGAATATTATACGATCACTGCCTGAACTGGTCTTCACGCATGGCGCGATGGTCCACGCTTTTATCGCCGTGTCCCCCCGTTTTTTTTCTTGCTTGCTTGCATTTTTATTTTCTAATAACTAATGATTCTCCGATGACGCCTTTTCACTCGTTCATGCACCCACGTATACAAGCTGTTATTGTCACGCATCTTCATCGTATCGTTAGTCCTAGTCAGCTATCGCCCACACTCGTTTTTCATTCT
>JBBPTB010000604.1:0-17237 GCA_038093875.1 Boletus tylopilopsis | reverse complement strand
ATCATACGCGTCCCCCTCGGCACCGTCGTGCGCGAGCTCCCCGCTGACGACCCGCGTCGCGCCAAGGATCCATGGGAGGCCGAGGAGGAGGCACTCGAGGGGCTTGATCCCGACGCGCGCCGTGTGAGGATGATTGATAGCCGGTGGGTGCATTATCCGCGGAGCGAGGACGACAATGTACAGAGGGACGCGTTCAAGCAGGCAGAGGCGGCGTTGTGGCGGGAGGAGCGTGAGCGACGGTGGGCGTGGATGCAAAGAACGAGCCGGCCTGTTTGTCTCGACTTGAGCGAGGTCGAGCACGTCGTCGAGGACGTGAACGCACCGCTGGCACTCGGCAAGACCGAGTATCTGGGCCATTTGATTGCAAAAGGTGGGAGTGGTGGGATGGGCAATCCGCATTTCGTGTCGCCTGGACAGCGCTCGCCCAAGTTTGCCACCAAGGGTCACGAGGGAGAACGTGTCACGCTCGAACTCGTGCTCAAGATTATTGCTGACGTCGGGCTCGTTGGTATGCCCAACGCGGGCAAGAGCACGTTGCTACGTGCCCTCACAGGTGGGCGCGCCAAGACCGAGGTCGCGAGCTACGCTTTTACCACGCTGAACCCCGTCGTCGGCGTCATTCGCGTCGCCGACGACGGTACGTTCGAGGGTCAACTACACGACATGCACGTCTTTGAAGAAACCGCCGTCGAGGAGGCGCGTCCTCTTGACCATCAAACACCACGCGATGCCGCCTCACTCGGCCACTTTTCGATCCTCGAATCTTTTCGGTTCACGATCGCCGACAACCCTGGTTTGATCGCACGTGCGTCCGAGGACGTGGGTCTCGGCCACTCGTTTTTGCGCGCGATCGAGCGATCGCATGCGCTCGTGTATGTCGTTGATTTCGCTGGCCCTACGCCATGGGACGAGCTGCGGGTGTTGCGTGAGGAGCTGGACAAGTACCAGCCCGGGATGAGCAGCAAGGCGCGGCTCGTGGTTGCCAACAAGGCGGATTTGCTTGGGGGAGACGGGGACGTAGAGGCAGCGAGAGACAAACTGAGGCAGTTGGAGAGGTACGTGCAGACGGAGATGGCCGTGAATGATCGTGTGATGGACGTTGTCCCGATCTCGGCCAAGTTTGGACAAAATTTGAAGCGGGTGGTGGAATTGATGGAGGGGTACGTGAAAGAAGCTAGGAAGGTGGACTAGCTAGGTACATGGAACGTGCATGATGGGCGATCATTGATTTGCCAATGCTTCGTCAACCCCCGTGCAACGTTGATATGAACACGATCTCGTCACCACTCTTGAGCACGTACGCGCCCTCGCCCTCTAATTCCCAATCTGTATCGTTGATGAGGACGAGGATGCCTGGTCGACTGGCGCGCGTGGGTCAGTGCAACGTCGGAAACGTGTGTAGGACGTACACTGTATTGCCGTCGACGAACAATTCGGGACGCTCGGTGAGGAGATGTGCGCGGAGGTGATGAATGAGGTAGGTGATGTCTGGCGTCGTCGGCGTGATGTCCTCGTGTACTACGGGGGCGGGGAGTGATAGCGTATGTACGCGTTGGTTTCCAAAGAGCAGCTCGAGGCCACCGCTAAACTCGATCTTGAGATCAATCGTCGACATGTGTGGATGTCGATCCCGAAGTACGACTCGGTTGGGGGGTAGATGCGAAGGAGTGTTGATGAACCAGGGAAGGAAACACATTAGAAATGTCGGGCATATGGTGTAGCTGGTTATCACATCCGCTTAGCACGGAGCTACATGCGGGGGGTCTCCGGTTCGAGTCCGGATTTGTCCACAATTTTTTTTCTTTATTATTCGCCGCACATGCACACGACCGTTGAAACAACAAAATGTCCAACGTTCATTGGCGTGTGACGACGCCCGCGTTCCTGATTGGCTTGTCCAACGCTATCAATACCATGCGAAGGTCCTCTCTCGATCGTGTGCACGACGTTCGTCCCCACATGGCTTGGCAAGACGGTCGCGCGCATAGCGAACTTTTGAGTCGAAAATCAAACCCTTCTTTCGAGCGAGGGAACACGCCGGTGCGTCGAAGAACGTGGTTGCTTGCTGTGCCAGGCCAGATGGCCTACGCGGACGAGCGACCTGACCCGAGGCGGATACGCAGGTCGCACATGGTACGCCGCGCGCGCGCGTGCAGACGGGTGCGCACGGCGCAGAACGCCCACATGATCCCTGGAGAACGTGCGTTCGTCGAGGAAACACGGGAAACGTCGAGACAAAACGGGCGGAACTTGAACGGGTGACCCCGTAGATCACGGAAGCATGCCTGCCCCGACCTCCAACCAAACAAACATTAACGTGAAAAATGACCGTATTTACGTTTTAGGACAAGTATTTTACTGGGCATTCTATGAGGCAGACCGCCGCCTCACCCCTTGTGCTTGCCGATACAAACATATTTCGCTCGCTCGTTGCGAGAGCCAACCGTTGGAGAGGCTTTGTGCACCAACGCGCGCCGGAACTTCGGTTCTGCGTCGCGCTAGGCGACCCACCGTCGTCACCTGAGCGAGTCAAAGTCGCCAAGCACTTAGCGAGTGCTTCATTGGCGACATCCGATGCCCAGCTTTCTTCGTAGTGTGTTCCCATTAAACTCAGATCACATACCATCGCAACGACATTGACCAACTTGCCTTGGACAAACGGATAGGTGATGAGGCACTGCGAACGATGAATGAGTGAGCCTAGACATAAGCCAAATTTACGCCCACCCTGCCCTTTCCGGCAGTACCGCAGTATGTACGGTACAGTGAGACGTAAAGTTGTGTAATGTCATCAGATGCTTACCCGTTCTCATGTCTTTCAACAAGAGAATTCCTGGGTGGTCATTTTTGCCAACGTTTCCGCAGAAACGAGACAACGATAAACAGTCGTCCCTGTGAAATCGACATCGACGTATTGTTCAAATTTGTCTGGTCATTTCTTTTGTCTTTGGATAAGTTGATCCGAACATCGTCACTCGAACAGCTGAGCAAACCCCATCGGTTCTGATGAACAGTTCAGTCGCTGCACTCGTTCCGTCGGCGAACAAGTCTGATACGCAACGTGGTATGTGGTCAGGCTCCACGTAATTCACGAGCCGCCCGTACTGTATACGAGGCTGGGAGGTTCCTCTTGAGAATATTTGTCATCCTTGGTCGATGTATAGTGCCATTAGTGGTGTCACCATCTTTGCACACTCCATCATCAACACAACTCGATAATCGAAAGCAAAGAAAAAACTTACAGCGACTGTTTTTAGGGTAGGGTGCCCGCCCTCACATCTATGTGAACGCCTCACGACAATGGGGCCTACCGTCACGCTCGGAATGGGACTTGACCAATCGAGGGTTGGTGAGCTCACCGTGTCTATGTTCACCATTCTATGTCACGATTTGCTTGAATTCGCCCAACAGCCCGAGGTCAATCAAGAGGTCGTGCGTCTGCTTCCATAGAATGATTCCAGCGCCGGAAATTTTGATAGAGTCGTGTGCGTATGAAGTATGTATAGAAGAGTCATACTTTCCAGTCAGCGAGGATGACACAACTGATACCGCATCATACCAGTACCGCTACAAGATTGTCAGTTTACCAAGCTTGAACGCGAACGTGGCTCACCAAATGGCAACACGAAACTTTGGGTCCTGATCCAAAGGGCGATATGGGGACTAGCAGTTTTTTATAACACCGCTCCTCCTCGTCGAGCTGTGGATAGAAAAATCCTTTCCTGAACAGTGAGGATCCTAGAAAGACTTGTCATCCTCAAATATATGTATGATGCTGAGAGTTCGTGTCCGTTCAGCTTCAGTCTTCGTTTCCCACGGATACAGTCACTACCAAAGTTTATTCTGTTTCCTACACGCTCGTCGTGGATGTGACCCGAGGAATGAATCCACCCTAGTTGGCTATCGAGCTAGCCAACGCTCTCACTTTTGCCTCTGCGTCTTCCCATGTCTGCAGAGCATTCGGAAATTGGTCCAATATTTCCCATCGTCGGAAAATCTCGCGCTTGGCGGTATCCATTCCCTCTCTCTCATATGAACCAATCCCAAACTCGTCCAAATCATCCCCTATTCTCGCTCCATCATAATAACCAGGTGCCATGAATGTGTACATCCAACCTGTCGACAACGAGAGGCTGGCGACAGATTGAGCAATAGGCAGGCGAACTTCTTCGTAAATGCGGAGAGCATCTGGGATGCGAGAGAGCGACGTCAACGGGTGTGCGAGCAGCCGGCCAAGTATAAATGCATCCTAGACATGTCTGAGCAACAACAGCCTAGTGGTGGAATTATGGACGTACGTCAATTGCTTGACCTGCACCAGCAGCAAAGTGAGGGGTCATGGCGTGGCACTAGGCGGTTCGATTTTTACGGAACATTCTTACGGGCCCGAGAGAAAACGTACTGCGTCTCCAATGAGGGCCACTCTGTTCCGTGCGTAAAATGGGAGTGGTTTCACAACGTGTAGGGCCCACTTGGACGGCTTTTCACAGAGCTGTATCATGGAAGCTGTAGACTGATCCTGTTTCTTAGGTATATGTAATGGATGCTCACCTTCGTTGCCATCCTCGCATCAGGCTCAAAGTGGTCGAAGTGTTCAATAAGTTCGTCCCGAGTCGAGTCGGACACCCAATGTCCTTCGTAATGTGTGTCTGTCAACTTCGGATCACATACTAATGCCACAAGGTTGATCATTGTGCCTTCAGCAATCGGATAGGTAGAAATTTGCTAAAATTGTACATGAACGAACCTATCCATCGAGGGAAAAGAAAACATGGTTACCCTGCCCTTTCCGACATTCTGTATAGCAGCAGAGTGAGTGTGAAATATATGACAGTTGAACACTTACCATTGTCATCTCTCTCAACCAGACATGTTCTGGGTTCTCCTTCCTCAAGACCTCCGCAGGGATGAGGGCACGATACATGACCATTCCTGTGAAAGTCGCGTCAATGTATTGTTTGAGATTTGCTTTGTCGTCTCCGTGGTCCTTGTATACTGCTTTAAACATCGTCTTCCGAACCGTCGAGCGGATCCCGTCGGCTCCAATGAGTACATTCGTCATTGCAGTAGTTCCGTCAGCAAACTCGAGTCTGACGAGAGACATTGAACGTGTGTCTTCAGGTTCGCATTCCGTGTAATTCACAAGTCGCTTCTTGTAGTGGACTGTACACGAGGTCGGGAGATGCTTTTCCAGGATAGCCACCATATGCTGACGACGCATAGGAGAGGGTCCGTCTTTTGTCTGTTCGTTTAAACGAATCCATGCAGTGAAAAAAACGGTGGACGAACTGCGATGAACTCTTTGGTACCAGTGATACCCACCCTCGCGGATGTCAGATCGTCTGACCACGAAACCTGATACGGTTAGACGGAAATTACGCAAACGAGAATTGTCACCTTGTTTGCGTTCAGGACCATAAGTGAATATTTGCTTGAACTCGTCAAACAGCCCAAGGTCAATCAACACGTCGTGCCCCCGCAGAGTGATTCCTACTCCAGCAGTGTCGAGAGAGTCGTGTGCTTCATATACATAAATGGGGATGGAAGGGTCGTATTTTCCAATTGTAATGGCGAGGATGAGTCCACCAATACCAGCACCACTGTACACGATCGTTAGAGTGACAAGCTCGAAGGGAGGCAAAGCTCTTCACCAAATGGCAACGCAGAACTTGGATCCCGACACAGGACCTGTCATATTGTGTTTCAGTGGAGGAAGATAGGACAACCAACAATCGTGAAAGGCCGTTTTATAACATTCAGTCGTCCGTGAGTCGGATATGCTTGGTCATCTATGGTTAGACCTTCGATGATTCTTATCAGTCAGACACTGAGGAAGTCGGCTCTTGGCGGACATTACTCCTCACCGAAGACTAGCATATGAATGCAGACTTCTCTCCGTTCTCAGGTTGGGTCCGACGGCCAGATCATTTCTACCGTGGGAATAAGAGTGGATGCCAGTAATCTACCGTGACGTAAACTTATGAGCACTAGGCATCGATTAATTACTCTTGCATCCTCTAGCGAAGCCTTCCGTCGCCGGCAGTACAAATCAACATCATATAGATACAATGTTTAATTTTCTTGTGCGGACAAGAGGTAGTGCCGCGTTCGCCTCAGGCTACTGCCAAACCTTTCAACTTTGACTCTGCATCCTCCCATGTCTGCCGTGCACCTTGCGGATCGTCCAAAATATCCCATCCGCGGAGAATCTCTTGTTTCATGTTCTCCATCCCTTCCCTCTCATATGAGCCAATCCCAGAATCATCCAAATCATCCCCAGATCTCGCCCCATCATAGTAACCAGGTTCCATGAATGCATTCATCCAACCAACAGATAATGAGCGACTGGCAATAGAATGAGCGAATGGGAGGCGAGTTTCTTCGTAAATTCGGAGAGCATCGGGAATGCGGGAGAGCGAAGTAAGACGGTGTGCGATCAGTCGGCCAAGGCAATATGCATCCTTTATGGTGTGTGAGCGACATCTTTGGAAACGGTGATCAAATTTTGTGTCTGTAACGCACTTCGATCGCTTGACCTGCACCAGCACCGCAGTGAGGCGTCATAGCATGGCACTGGGGGATTCAACTTCAGCAGAACGTGCCTACCACAACGTTTAAAGACACACCGCATCTCCGACAAGGGCAATCCTGTTCCGTGACCAAAACGGCAGCGGTTTTACAACGTGTATAGCCCACTTGGATGGCTTCTTGCACAGCTGCATCGTGTGAGGCTTCATGGACTGGCCCAGTCACCGGTGTAGAGCTCACCTTAATTAACGTTCTGACGTGAGGTTCAAAGTTATCGAAGTATTCAATGAACTCGTCGAGAGTCCCCTCAGACACCCAGCGTCCTTCGTAGCGTGTGCCGGCCAAACTTGGATTACATACTGTTGCTGAAATATTGATCATAGTGCCATTAGCGATCGGATAGGTGGCAAAGAACTTGAGATCATGGAATGGGTGAATCCGGACGCCAATGCAAACTAAACACGTACCCCGCCCTTTCCGACATGCTGCATGTGATAACAGTGAGCGTAAATGACCATCATGAGTTGAACACTCACTCCTGTCATCTCCGTTAACGAGATGTGTTCTGAGTCTTCCTTCCTCAGTCTCTGTGCAGGGACAAGGGCTCGGTAAACGGTCATTCCTGTGAAAGTAGCGTCGATGTACTGTTGAAGATCTGTGGTCTCACTCCCAGTATCCTTGGATGCTGCTTCGAACATTGTCTTCCGAACTGCCGAGCGAATTCCATCAGCTCCGACGAGTACGTCCGTGGTCGCAGTAGTCCCATCTGCAAAGTCGAGTTTGATAGGTATCATTGAACGTGCACCTTCTTGCTCGGATTCCACATAATTCACAAGCCGTTTTCCGAGATGGATTGTACATGAGGCTGGGAGGTGCTTCTCCAGGATAGCTACCATCTGCTGACGACCCAGAGGAAATGGTCCGTCTGGTGTTTGTCATGAAAACAAATCCTCATAATGAGAAAATAAGTGAATGAACTCACGTCGGTGGACTGTTTGAAACCAAGGATAGCCTCCCTCACGTATGTCCGAACGTCTCATCACGGGGCCTAGTCATAGTTTAGGCTGAAACCACTATAAAGGAAAGTCGTTACCTTGGATGCGTTCAGGACCATAAGTGGACATTTGTGTTAACTCATCAAATAGCCCAAGGTCAATGAAAATGTCATTCGTCCTCCTCCACATATTTATCCCTACACCAGCGGTCTCGATGGAGTCATGCGCTTCGTATAGATCAATGGGTATAGAAGAGTTATACTTTGCGATCGTGATGGCGAGGACGAGACCACCGATGCCAGCACCGCTACAAGATTATTAGTTTGGTAGGTTAGAGCACGAACATTGCTCACCAGATGGCAACGCGGAAGTTGGGTCCTGATTCAGAAGGCAAAACAGGAGCTGTCATTGTATTTTGGTATGTAGAATGAGAGGATTTGTCGCCGACCACAGATAGGTTACTTCTGTATCAACTCAACATCACCTGCTGGTAGGCGGATTCCAACGGGAGGGTTGTGACGAGAGAATCAAAACGTTACGCGGCCAGTACTTATGAGGCAGTCCAGGGCAGTCCCGATTAGTGAAGGTGTTTCAGTCACCAGACTAGTTTCAAGTCCCCACAGGGTGTGACTTCCAGGAAAAACGTTGAAACCGACCTTCTCACCGCCGTCAAATGGGACTTTAGCGAGTCAAGGTGAATGGGTTGTGGCTTGATGAGAGTGGACCTTGTGGTAGACTAGCCTTGCACTCTGGTGAAACCACCTTCAGGCTCGTATCGAGTTGGCGGATGGGAACCAGACAAACGAGTAGTGTTGCGGTAGGCAGCTTACCTCCGTAGTCTGGGTAAGGTGAGGCTACGATCTCAATGATATGAATCTGGTAAGTTCGGGTGCGAGCGTACGTCCGCCCACTTCAAAGACAGTCACCCAGCCTCGAAATTTATTGATTGTCGTCAGTTACTTTTCATTCGGACCCAGCTACGCATCTAACATCACCTCAATACAGATGATTGGCCGATCAGACACATTCTACCCATTGAAACGCTGAGCCTATTTGCTGTTTAGGATAAATCCAGAACCCCGGATAATCATATGAAGGTGAAGGTGACCGAGCGGTAGGCATCAGTCCCTTGATGAGTTGTCGGTGCATGGAAAACTGAGTAGTCCAACTTGAAGGTGAAGAACAATGCTTTGATACACGCACGACAATCCAATGGACGCAATTTCAGGCTGTTTGCGTCTGTGAGAGGAAGTGGTGACCAGGAGAAGGGAGAGTCTAAGCCGAATGTGTGTGCAGGTCTGAGTCACGTGACCCTGGCTGCTGTGATTTTGCGCTAAGGACCGGCGGTTGTCCCAAGTCACTGTTTACTTGATGAGTCTATCGGTATGTGACTCACAACATATTCCCTCAAATAGATGTCATGCATGGAAGATTCTATTCTGGTTCCTGCAAAATGAGTTAATGGCCGCTCTCTCTGCGCCATCTTTCAATCCAGTGTGCCCTGTGATCCCGTGGTGAGCGAGACCAGTGATGTATATTTTTCGAGCACCCAGCCCGTGCTCAAAATATCACCTTGGCGCCCTATCGGCATTCGTGGTGTGAGCTTCCATTAGCTCTGCGAGGTATGTGATCTTTCTACATAGCTGGGTATCCTGATTTCGGTGATGTCAACATGTCTAGAAACCTGCTTTGTTCCTTCAAGGCGCCCATATGCATGTAAAAAATCAGGTGATCCAGCGGGGCCACCCTCAATGTGCCGTTTTTTTAAAATTTAACATCATTTGCATAGCCCGTCGCCTTAGGGCATCTCCGAGTCATCACTGTGCATCAACTTTACATTTTCCACATCTTGATCTAGACCACATACTAGTACCTGGCCCTACAGAACTAACAGGAGCAGGGCCATGATGGAGGAGCGCTGCAACTGAACGCTCTCGTTGGGCTATACTGCCGCTTGACTGGCAATTCACAAGAGTTTGTTGGCTTCCTTGCGGTCCTCACCACCTTTACCAGATACGTTCTTGAGAATGTTTGTCGCGAGACAGAGCTGTTTCAGCCACTCATACTGGATGGGGGGTCTTCAATCACTATACACAGCTGGACTGAGTTGGTTGATACTACCACTGACCCCATCTTCTCATACAGTCATACTACTTCACTTCAGCTCGCAATCAGAAGACACCGAGGATTACTTCCATCAAGACTGTCTCTCCCCTCGGCCCCCATGCGTCTGCCTGAGCTGTTCCTAGTGTCTTCGTCTGCCAGTCAGGGGCCAGCGTTGGTTAGGTTCACCATGTTTGAGATTACGGATAACGCGGAAAAACCAGTGTTAACTTTAAGGATTTTGGTGGCCGTTTTTGTAAGCGTCTCTCTCCTTCCCCTATTGCACCGGTTCGGCCTGACCGCTCGCAGAGGAACGCGAACCAAGTGCAATGTTGTGACAGCAAGAAATGTAAGGCACTTTGTTTTCCATCATCGCACGTTCAGTCCCGCTACCTTGTCAGGGGGTACGTTGGCGCAATGAAAGACACAGGAAGAGGAACTCGAGGTATAAAGACTGGGCGTATGGATTGCTGGTCTGCAACAACTCCACTTCCTTCGTCATCTGAAAACAACAGCTCATCAACACCAACATGTTCGCTCGTCTCTCTACCATCTTCTCTGTCGTGGCCTTCGCTGGCGTTGTCAGTGCTGTTCCGGCCGACCTTGAGGTTCGCAACAGTGGCACCTGTAACTCGGGTACTGTGCAGTGCTGCGAAACCATTCAGTCCGTGAGTTTTTTCTCGTCGAACTCCATGAGCCCAACAGAATTACTAAGGATCGTTTTGTAATAGTCCTCTTCTTACGAGGTCACCAGTCTCTTCTACTGGCTTAACCTCCCCTTGCCGCCGAGTGGCACCCAGGTCGCCTTGACATGCTCCCCCGTCAGCATCGGCGGGACCGGGCATGGAAGCACTTGCACCCAGCAGACCGTCTGCTGTACTGGCAACGTTTTCGTGAGTCCACCCTGGTGCTTCTGGTCGTTCGTAAGTAATTCTAAATCGCCTACAGTACGGAGTCGGCACGGCTTGCTCTCCCATCATCATCAATGCGTAATTGCTCTAACTGGATGGAGAAATGTCTTTTTGTAAATGGTAATCAACAACGGATCGTTTGCAAGGCTTCGAGTTCTTTGTGTTTTGAGGTTTCTGTTTGGAGGTGTGGATAGTATTATGTGATGTACTGAGTTTAGCAGAATGGTTATTGTCTGGTACCTATTGTGCTGTGTTAAGCTCGCCAGAAAGACTCGATGATCATTGTGAACCTGCCTCATCGCTTCGAGTATGCTGATCGGCATCACGCGGTCGGTCATAAGAATTCGGAGGATGACCTACTTGCCGGTCTGTTGAGGTTAAATAGACCAAATGCCGATTTGGATATCACACGGGGTTACCACCATGTAACTTGGAATACATACACACCACTATGGTATACGTGCATTGATGTGACCTGAGGAATGTCTAGTTGGTCACCGGACCAGCCAACAGTCTCAATTTCGCCTCTGCATCCTTCCACGTCTGCAAAGCACTTTCCAATGCTTCCAGTGTCTCCCACCGTCGGAAGACCTCCTGCTTGATGGTATCCATCCCCTCTCTTTCATATGAACCGACACCAGACTCATCCAAATCGTCCCCCGTTCTCGCTCCATCATAATAATCGGGTGCCGTGAATGTGTACATCCAACCAGTCGACAATGAAAGGCGGGCGACGAACTGAGCCATAGGGAGGCGGACTTCTTCGTAAACGCGGAGAGCATCTGGGACGCGAGAGAGCGACGTCAGCGGATGCGCAAGCAGCCGGCCAAGTATAAACGCATCCTAAACATGTTGAGAAATAGCAGAGAGGAGAAGTATAATTAAGGCATACGTCGATTCCTTGGCCCGCACCGGCACCAAAGTGGGGTGTCGTGGCATGGCACTAGGAGATTGATCTCAACTAAATGTTTATTCAGCGTGAAGTAACACACCGCATCTCCAACAAGGGTGACCCTGTTTCGCGTACAAAATGGCAACGGTTTCACGACGTGCAATGCCCACTTGGATGGTTTGTCGCAAAGCTGTACCACGTATGTGTAGCTCAATTCATTCAATGTACAAGTCTCCTACCTTTACCAGGGTCCTAACTTCAGGCTCGTAGTGTTCAAAGTATTCAATGAACTCGTCACGAGTCGCATCAGACACCCAATGCCCTTCATAGTGTGTGCCTGCTAAATTTGGATTCTGAACCATTCCAGCAATGTTGATAATCTTGCCCAGGGCGATTGGGTACGTAAAAAGGGCCTGAAAATATGAGTGTTACAGACTTGAACATCATGTCCAAGGAAACAGAATTACTGCGTGCTTTCCGTTGTACTGTACAACAGAGTGAGCATAAAATATACATCACATAATTCAGCACTCACTGATAACATTTCTTTCAGTGACTTGTGTTCTCCGTCTGCCTCCCTCACGAGCTCCGCAGGGACAAGAGCACGATAGATAGACATTCCCGTGAACGTTGCATCAACGTATTGCCTGAGATCCCCCTTTTCACCTCCATCGTCTTCGGATGCTGCCTCGAACATTGTCTTCCGAACAGCCGAGCGGATTCCATCAGCTCCAATGAGTACATCCGTGGTCGCAGTAGTTCCATCTGCAAACTCGAGTTTGATAGGTGTAGTCGAGTGCGCATCCTCTTCTTTGACCTCTATGTAATTCACGAGCCGCTTCCTGGGATGAACTGTGCATGAGGCCGGGAGATGGTTTTCCAGGATGGCCACCATCTGCTGACGATGCATAGGGGAGGGTCCGTCTGGTCACTGTCGTAAAACGAATCATAATTAAAAGCGGGAGAACAAGCTTACGACGGTGGATTGTTTGGAACCAAGGATAGCCTCCCTCTCGTATGTCCGAACGTCTCATCATGGCACCTGACATCACAGTTAGACTGAAACCAACACAAATGAAAATTGTCACCTTTGTTGTGTTCAGGACCAAAGGTAAAAATTTCTTTAAATTCGTCAAACAGTCCAAGGTCGATTAAAATGTCATGGGTCCTCTTCCAAATAGTGATCCCTGCGCCAGCAGTCTCGATAGAGTCGTGGGCTTCGTATAGATCAATGGGTATAGAAGGGTCATATTTTCCGATTGTGATAGCGAGGACGAGACCAGTGATACCGGCACCGCTGCGAGATTGTTAGATTGACAGGTTCGAACGCGAACTTGAATGTAGCTCACCAGATGGCAACACGGAACTTGGCTTCCGATTCAGAGGGCGACGCAGGGACTGCCATTGTATTTCAATAATGTGAAGGAGATGGTGTGTGACTTACTGGACGACGAGTCGCTTTTATATTATTTTATCGTCCGTTGAGTCGGGTAACCTGTACACAGTATGTATGTGATCCTGATTACACCATCGGACGCGATGATTGATGGTGTGCATGACTCATGAGCTCTGATTGGTTGGTCGCTTCACAAATGATAAATTTACCTCATGTTTCCTGACACATGCTGAAAGAAAAAAACCGTCTCGAGGGCATCCGCGGTCAATAAAAAGTGTCTGGTCACCTTAACAAGGGTTTAATCGAATATGAGCTATTGTTTTGGCCTAAACTAGGCCAACCGTTCCTTGGGAAACGAACAAAAAAGGTCGTCAAAAACGTAATCTTGCAAGGCAGATTGGCCAGTACATTTTGAATTTCAGCTGACTGTTGAGCCTTGTGACACGATTGCGATTGTAACACAGCCGACACTGACGAGGTGACACTGACGAGGTGTACGATACAAAGCTATGACCCAAAGATGCGAGTCTATAGTGAGCATAAAAATACCTGCTGAGCCTGTGCGCCATCCGTTGCGAGTCAAAGAGAAGACCGACCTTTTTGGCACCTGTTTGCCATCCCCTAAAGCATATGCACATTGGGTCTAGTAGTACCCGGATGGGTCATAGGTTATGGCAGATTGAAGTTGGGAAGATAAACCAGTGAGTGTGTAGATCAAATTTCGAGGCTGACTTTTGTTCATACTGTCACTGCACACTTGCTGTCTGATTGTACTGCGAATTGCACTGAAGGTTTAGGCAGTGGGCCTTTGCGTAAAGTGAGCATTTTGGGCGGGTATTGTGGAAAAGCACATCATTCTTGGCATGATTCGCGTAATCGTGAGGCTTTGGGACATCATGCATGATTTATGGTGTCCGTCCGTCTCTTTACCCGCCTGGCGTCCTCCCGCCCTTCACAGTCTAAGACGGCAATGTCGGCACCAAGGTCATGCACGAACTCGACGATTTCCCCCAGTCTGTTCACCAACGCTGCCTCTCTTGGTCGCATGTTCCTCGTCCGGAAATGCACCGTCAACGCACTCACGCCCGTCCCGACGACCCTCTCGACGAGCTTCTTCGTTTCCTCCTGCGTTTACAGGAGACGAATCTCTGCGGACACGGTGAACTCTGGGGGCAATTCTTTCCGCAACGCCGTCAAGATGGCACACAAGAGATCTGGATTCGTGGGCAACGCCGCGCCAATGCCGGAATGCGTGCTAAACGGCTTTGGGCAACCGCAGTTGAGACCGATGCCTGAGACGTCTTGTACGACGGTCTTGCCGGCTTGGACGGCGAGTTCTGGAGAGGCAAAGCCGATTTGGTATATGAGATAGGGTTTTCAATTGGGTAGATGGTGAAGATGGCGCGGGTCTTGCCATGGTAGAAAACGATGCCGGTATGGGCTGGGTAGCAGGGATGAGTGAGGGGATCTGAGTGAGGTAGGGGTACTTACGGTCGACGTCGCGTTCGGTGTGTAGTATGGCCTTGTCTACGATCTCTGGGCCCCATACGAGAGACGCGCCGTGCTTGACGGCAGTCAAACGGGTTGGTACTGTGGTGTATTGTGAGTGGGCGTCGCGGGGGACATGGATAGCGTACGGGCACCCGAGCGGACCAGTCAATACAGCAGGAAACTCGGATTTTGGAACGACCTTGCAAAATCATATCCCCACCAGTGACTCCGTTATTTTTGCGAAATAATGTCTTCGTACCGAAATCAAAGGAAACCACATTGTCTGTGGACAAGTCTGAGAAAAAAGACCCACAAACGAGATTCGGTACTCTACGCCTGCAATGACACTCGAGGAGGTTGACAAGGTCCTTCCGCGTGGAGGCGGAACCACTCTGACACCACTTGAGGTCAAGACCATTCGAGCAGAGGCGATTAAGGACCAGGAACTGTTCGCTGTAAGTGTCGTGATTGCGGTCAAGACTCTAGAGGTCGAAATGCTGTCGATGCCAATTTTCTGTTGCGTCTTGTTCTAGTCTGAGGTACTTTGCTCACTTTTCCTACGCCACACGTGACGTCGACGCGACGACGACGACAGACGACTCCAACTCTCTGAAGGAACTACACGGGTATCCCGGCTCTGACCCCTTCCCGTACCCGCGGGTGCATGCCAAGCTTGTTCTTGCGCACCACCGCGGCGTCACCGACGACGACTCGGACGTGACCGCAGCAGCATCCCAACCCACCACAACCACATGGTGTCACTATTATTACTATGTACCATGCCTACGTCTTCCTGACTGATCAACAAATTCTATACCCCCCAGGCTTTAGGCCTAGGTATGGGTCATTCTCTGTGACACCAGATTCTAATTTCAACATTAAATATGTCACATTTTGGTTCCTTCAGGCCCTTGTTTGCGCCATCTCTCAAATCAGCGTGCCTTGCCTCAGCGTCAACCCAAATGCACTTGATCTCGTTTCATGATCAGGGCAACTCCGAATCGTCATGCACCAACTTGAACTTGAAAGATACATTTCTAACACTTTTGCCTAGATCGTATAGTAGTACCTGAGCATCCACGGGCACGAGCAGGATTTTGATGCGCCGCATTGAAATGTATCTTGTACAATGAGGCTATACAAATGATGGCAACTCGCAAAGGTTTGTATCATAGCCTCCTACCCCTTTGCCATCTATCTTCTTTCAGGATGTTGATAGCGAGACACGGGGTTATTCTGACCGCTCATGTTTGGATAGGGTGGTGAAGCCGGTCTAGTGTCTTCGTTCATTACACTTTCCGCGCATGAAGTCACGGTCGGTCGATACATCGGTCTTGTTTCTCATCGGGTCACCTCTAGCCCGCCCAGTTTTTATCAGCGAACTGCAGACGCTGAACCAGATCACTTCCATCAAAGGCAATTCTTCTTCTCATCGCTGATGTCAATATGTCTTCTTGACAAAGTTCCTGTGCCATCCCTAGGAACTTTGTCCGAGGAGACACTGGAAACAAGGTTGGTTGGGTTCTTCGGGGAGAGTGCGGAACGTGAATGATGTCTACTATTCGGGATTTTGGTGACTGGCTCAATGTACGTCTCTCCTTCGCAGTCTCCCCTTCCTCTATTCTGCCGGTTTGGCCTGACCGCTTGCAGAGGAACATGAACCAAGTGTAAGGCACTTTGGTTTTCCATCATTGCACGCTCAGTCGTGCTATCTTGTCCTACATCGGCACGATGAAAGCCATAGGAAGAGGAACTCGAGGTATAAAGACTGGACGTATGCGTTACTGGTTTGCAACAATTCCACTGACAATTTCTTCGTCGTCCGAAAACAACAGCTCATCAACACCAACATGTTCATTCGTCTCTTCTCTGTCGTAGCCCTTGTTGGGGTTGCTAGTGCTGTCCCGACCGACCTTGGGGTTCGCAACGATGGCGGCAACTGTAACAGGTCTGGCGATTCCGTGCTGTGCTGCACCCTTCAGGACGTGAGCTTTTTCTCATCAAACTCCATGAGCCGAACATACTAGGGGTCGTTTTGCAACAGTCCTCTTCTAACGAGGTCACCAGTCTCTTCTACTGGCTTAACCTCCCCCTGCCGCCGAGTGGCACCCAGGTCGGCTTGACATGCTCCCCCATCAGCATCGGTGGGACCGGACGTGGAAACACTTGCACCCAGCAGATCGTCTGCTGTGAAGGAAACGTTTTCGTGAGTCCACCCTGATGCTTCCAGTCGTTTGTAAGTAACTCTTAATCCCCTGCAGGCAGGAGTCAGCACGGCTTGCTCTCCCATCGTCATCAACGAGTGATCCCTCTACGGTAATCAATCTTGGATCGCTTGTAAAGCTTCGAGTTCTTTGTGCTCTGAGGTTTCTGTTTGGATATGTTGGATATTGTTATGCGATGTACTGAGTTAGCAGAATGGTACCTATTGCGTCGTGTAAGCTCGCCAGAACGACTCGAGGACCATTGTGAACCTGACCTTTGAGCGTGCGGATCGGCATCTCACGCGATCGGTAATAGGAATTCGGAAGATGACTTGTTTTGCCGGTCTGTAGAGCTCAAGCAACTCAAATAGACCAAATGCCGATTTGGAGGATCCAACTCAGTGGCTCCGAACGGTTTTTAGTCACACAACCTGAACTTTGTGTTACCGACATTTTGCATGTCACTAACTCGACGACTCCATCTATTGTCCCAACACCACCAAAATGATATTTCGTAGTACTCCATGCCACCTCCTAGACACTTACACTGAAGTTCTGCCTAGATTTACGGGGTATGTAACCTTTCCGTATGGCATCGAGAGTGAGTAATCTAATTTCAGCAGATCGATATGTTTAAGATTGGACCTTTGGGAATTTGATCGGGTTCCCCACCAGGTAAGCGGAAGGCGCGGCTACTAGCGCTCTTTGCGACATTGT
>JBBPTB010000603.1:0-17241 GCA_038093875.1 Boletus tylopilopsis | reverse complement strand
CCCACTTGCCATTGTCCACTAATGGCCACACATCATCCCTAGGGATCTTTGTCCACAGATCGCCCAGCTGGATCCACCCTTGAGGAGGGACACCCATCAACCCTAGACCCTCCTCCTCTCATTACACGACCACTCCCGATGGCTAGATCTGGAGTATGACTTGCCACAACTCTTGGTTGCTACATGCAACCCATAGACTGCCGAATGGATGAGAGTATTCCCATTGTGGCTAGGATATGTTCCTGATCCACTGTCACTATGCTCGCTGATCTTCATACACCCAGACAGTGGATCCTATTACCATAGTTTCCCCCCTTGCTGTGGAGCACCATTCTTGACCCTCTGTCCAGTTGTGTATGCCTGATGGACCTTCTTGCCATCTAGGGCATGTATCAGTCTAGGTTCACATTTCACCTAGACTTCCTGTTTGATCCTTTTTATCCTATGTGATCCTCTTCCACTCTTCTTGACAACGGGATCCTGTTTACCCTTCGTCCCCTTCCTGATGTGGGAAGGCCTTTGTTCCTCTTTAGGAGGACATCCTTAGCCCTGATGGTCTGTACACCATTCAGGTATACTATATAAGACCCAGAGTACTAGCTAGAGACCTTAAGCTAGTTCTACGCCTGTCAGACTGCAATGCCTGTTGTACTGCAATACTCCCTGTGTTACGGATTTCCTTGGTTGCCGGACCGGATCCACCGGACCCCACTTGTTTTTCTTTCATTCTTCACCATTCCCCCTTGACAGACAGGACACGCTCATTCCTTGAAGGCCTGGCAGATACCTTCCCCAACCATGACCATGTCCACTATGACGTTAAACTAGACCTATGTCTGCTATGATGTTAAACTAGATCCACATCCACCATGATGCTAAACTGGGCTTACATCCGCTATGACGTTAAACTAAACCCATGTCTGCCATGACGCTAAACTGGAACCCTGAGGGGTAACCCTTGTTCCCTCAGCCTTGCGACGCCCACAAGGGGTAACCTCGGACTCTTGGCCCTAGGGGGAACCATGGACCCTAGCCCTCGCGACACGACCGCCCCTGATGCCTAGATCTGGGGCACGACTCACAATGACACCCAGTTGCTATAGGCAACCCACGATCGCCTGATGGATGGGAGTTCCCATTGTGGTTATGATATGTTCCTGATCTGCTGTTGCCACACTTGCTGATCCTTGATTACCCGGACAGCAGATCCTACTACCTTACGATACCATTTTCCCCTTCGCTGCGGAGCACCACTCTTGACCCTCCATCCAGCTGTGTACACCCGATGGACCCTTAGCCATCGTAGGCATGTGTCAGGATAGGTAGACGTTTCACCTATCCTTCCTGTTTGATCCCACTGGTCTCCATGACTGCTTCCGCTCTTCTTGACAGCGGGATCCCGTTCAGCCCCGATGGTCTTATACCATTCGGGTATTGCCCTTCGCCCCCTTCCCGATGTGGGAAGGCCTTTGTTCCTCATTAGGAGGACGCCCTTTGCCCAGATGGTCTGTGCACCATTCTGGATGGTATATAAGAGCCAGAGTACTGTTATGCTTACTGCGAGCATGTGCCCAAGCAGAATAAATGCTAGTCAAGGAGAGGTCAGATCAATAGTGAGCTGAAGGCAAACCTTGTGCACTGTGAGCTAGTGGCCCAGTGAAGTGCACGTCCTGTACACAAAGTAAGGCCGACGACCAGCTAAGGTGTGACCTACGACGAGCTTGACTCTAGTAGAGCGAGGTGGCTTGGAATGCGAGTGAGGTCAAGAGGGATGAGGTCTTGATGTCCTAGCACCAGTACACCAGTAAGGTGAGTAGTATTGCAAGGGCCCACCTAAGGGCAGCACGGTAATGCAGTAGTACAGGTGTAGAACTAGCTTAAGGGTCACTAGCTAGTACTCTGGTCTCTATATACTATACCAGAATGGTGCACAGACCATCTGGGCTAAGGGTGTCCTTCTAATGAGGAACAAGGGCCTTCCCACATCAGGAAGGGGGCGAAGGGGTAATACCTGAATGGCAAGATGGCCATCAGGGCTAATGGGATCCCGCTGTCAAGAAGAGCGGAAAGGGATCACATAGGATCAATGGGATCAAAAGAGAAGGATAGGTGAAACGTCTACCTATCCTGATACATGCTCCTAATTGGCTGAGGGTCTGATGAGCGTACACAGCTGGACGGAGAGTCAAGAGTGGTGCTCCGCAGCGAAGGGGAAATGGTATCATAAGGTAATAGGATCCACTGTCTGGGTAAATGAGGATCAGCGAGTGTGGCAACAGCAGATCAGGAAATGTATCATAGCCGCGACGGGAACTCCCATCCATCGGGTGGTCATGGGTTGCCTATAGCAACTGGCGTCATAGTGAGTCATGCCCCAGATCTAGGCATTGGGGGCGGTTGTGTTGTGAGGGCTAGGGTCCATGGTTACCCCTAGGGTCGAGGGTCTGAGGTTACCCCTCATGGGCGTCATGAGGCTGAGGGAACAAAGGTTACCCCTCAGGTGTCCAGTTTAGCATCATGGTGGACGGGGGTCCAGTTTAACGTCATAGTGGACATAGGCGTCGTGGTGGAAGGCGTCTGCTAGGCCTTCGAGGGATGAGCATGTCCCGTCCATCAAGGGGGATTGGTGAAGAACAAAGAAAATGAGTGGGGTTCTGGCAGGTCCGGTCCGGCAACCAGGGAAATCCGTAACAAGTACTAGCTAGAGACCTTAAGCTAGTTCTACGCCTGTACTACTGCATTACCGCGCTGCCCTTAGGTGGGCCCTTGCAATACTACTCGCCTTACTGGTGTACTGGTGCTAGGATGTCAAGACCTCGTCCCTCTTGACCTTGCTCGCATTCCAAGCCACCTCGCTCTACTAAGAGTCGAGCTCATCGTAGGTCACACCTTAGTTGGTCATAGGCCTTACTTTGTGTACAGGACGCACACTTCGCTGGGCCTTTAGCTTGTAGTGCACAAGGTCTGCCTTCGGCTACTATTGATCCGACCTCTCCACGACTAGTGTTTATTCCCCTTGGGCACGTGCTCACAGTAAGCATAACACCCTGCACTTAAGTGTGCCCTTGCAATCTACTCACTTTACTAGTGTACTGGTGTTAGGACATCAAGACCTCATCCCTCTTGACCTTCACTAGCATTTCAAGCACTCCTCGCTCGCCTTAGGAGTCAAGCTCGTTGTAGGTCATACCTTAACTGGTTGTCAGCCTTACTCTTGTGTACAGGACATGCACTCTCCTGGGCCTCTTGCTCACAGTGCACAAGGATAACCTTTGGCTACTATTGATCTGACCTCCTCTTGACTCACATTTATTCTGCTTGGGCACATGCTCACAGTAAGTGTAACAGAGGTGATCATGGCAATGTGGGCATCAGGGTTGTACTGAGTGGCTTCTGTGTACAAGGAGATCTTTTGGAGAATAAAGAAAGCCCAATGGAGGCACCAGAGGGGGGAGTATAAGTCCAGGGTGGAGTTGATAATCCAGACCAGGTCTCCCTCTCCTGAGGGAAGGGAGCATCCACCAGAGGAATTCCAAAAGGGGGGGTGGTAACTGGGGTGATGTTTTTCCTTCAAGGGATGGTGGTTCATTGGGTGTGAATAAGGCCATAAGGGGGGGTGGAAATGACAGGACTGGGGTATAGTAAGAGGACATCATGGACAGAGTGGGAGAAGAAGGTTGGGCCAGGGAGGAGACTAGTTCTTTCTCTCAGCAGACCAGGGCAGTCAGTAGGTTGTCAGTGACTGAGTGGGAGTGATGGGAGATGGTGGGAGAGATAGAGTCAATGGTAATAGAAGAGATGGTGGGGGAAGGAGGAGGAGTGGAGACAGGAAGGGAGGACATAGAGGAGATGGTGGAGGACATGCTTATTTCTTGGAGTGGTTGCAAGGTGAGGATGAGGAGGGGGCAAAGATGGAAGGGTGCAGGTTTTTATATTCTTTGAGGATCTCCTTGGCATGGGCAAGTTCCCCTTCTGGGATCCAGGAATCATCTTCTATGGAGTATTTATTCCATCGGATTAGGAAGGAATGGTGTCCCATGGTTCCCTTGTGATGGATGATCTGTTCTATTTTGAATTCTTCTTACCCTTCAATCAGATCAGGTGGTGGTTGTGGGAAATTGGGTCTATGTGTGGTGTTTTCACAATAGGGCAAAGTATGGAAGATCTGCTAATAGATAAGATGAAAAGCATACACATCATGCATGGTGGTGGGTGAATGGAAGATCTAGCAGATCTAGATCTGTGAAAGGGTTAAAGGTGCATCCATGAGTGCAAGGTGAATGAGTGAAAGAGAAGGAGCATCCATGAGGCACAAGTGAAGAGCAGAAGCAGGGATCAGTAAGTGATCCATGCAATATGATAAGATCAGAATAATAAGATAAGAGAAAAGAAAGAAATGACTATGTAAGTCCTTTAGACTGTGACTCTAACAAGGTTGGCAGTGGGGGTTTTCTTTTTATCTTCAGGAACTTGGCTAAGGTTGAGCCAGGAGATTGACTCAGCAACCGTGTTGGGTCTTTTAAAGGAGGTGTTGAATTCCTCAATGAACTTTTTGCAGGTTTTCATAGTGATTGTTACAACTCTTTACTTGGACTATTCTTTTTTTGTTCTCTTCACTGGCACCTTCCCTTCCTATGGCCTGGTATTCTTAACACTTGCTTGCCAGTGACCCCTTCCATCTTTCTGGAACCTTCTGTTCTGATTGGTCATCATTCTCTTCCCTTCTATTCCTACCAATGACCAACTTCAATCTTATTCTTAGCCTCATTCACACACCTGCCCTAGATAGTCTATCCTCCTTAAATACTGTGTGTTACAGTTTCCTGCTACCAATTATTTTTCCCTTTCTTACTTGGACTTATCTTCTCCTCACAATGGAACACCCAGTCCCATCTGATGTTTACCTGATATTCCCAACTGTGATGTTGTATGACTGCTTGTCCTTCCAAGACATGTATGGTCACCTTGGTAGCTGTTCTGTTTGTTGTTCCACTGATCCTATACTTTCCATTCTTCCTGACAGTGGAACCCCATTTATACTTTCCCTTCTTGCCATTGCTTACAACACCCTTGTTTTCCCAATGGTCCATGTACCATCTCACATTGTATATAAGCCTGGCATGTACAGTAGTTTTCCCCAAGTTAGTTCTATACAATATACTGTGCTGAACTTGTCTCCCTCTTGCCAGACTCTCCCTTCACTTGTTCCAAGCAAAGGCTTGACTGGCTACAACCATATCCGACTGGAACCAGGACCACCCACCTTACCAATAGGCTCTTACAACATGCAGAGGGCAGTGTCAGGTTGTGCTTGCCCAACCTGTCACCTTATCAAATGGGCATCCTCATACTTGGCATACTGCTCTTGCTCTTTTCTCTTGTCTCTGCTTTTACCTATTACTTTGCCCTCCATCAACTTGAAGTTCCATGAGATGACTCGGTACAGTAAGCATAACAATGGCTATCTGCCCACATCATATCAATGGACACACCCCCCACCACCTTAAATGACTGGTATACCAAAGCAAAATACTTCCTCCAACAACACCAATACAGTAATGGACTATCACTTGTGCCAACCAAATTTTGTTGGCATATATTTCATCACAAGATGAAATACATGTAGATTGTAGGCTAGGAATGTGTTACTATATATATTGGCAGTACTGGAATAAATTCTAAAGAGCATCAAGAGTATTTTGTGATGTACAGAGGGAGACGAAGCTTTCACTTGTTATCAGCATGGTACCATCACTTGTGCCAGTATTAAAAAGGGAAATCTGCACAATCAGTATGTGGTATGATTATCTAATTGGGTTTGTTTGTGCTATCACCATCTGAATCATTCTCAGCATCTTCGCTCTCATCCCCACCTTCACTGCCATTGTCAATGCCATCGCTACTGGGCCTTGGCAGTGGCTTCTCAAGTTTTCCATGCTTTGGTTGGCCCCAGCATGGCTTCCGCCTCTCCACCTTTGCCAAGTCCCTCTCAGCTTTCCAGGCCTCAAGTGCCTCCTTGTATGCCTCCGTCTGAGCCTGATGTCACTTGATGTGCTCTTTCTCTGCTGCTTTCCATGCCCCCAGTGCCAAAGCTCGGCCCTCCCTTTGTTTTTACATTCCAGTGGTGCCTCACTAGACATGTGTACCTTATTGCGGACCAAGTCCATTTTAGGTTTATCATTGTGATTAGATAACCGATAAGAGTCAGAAAGAGACGCTTCACCGGCATCTTGATGGCAAGTCTGTCAGACATAGATCACATATAATTGTAATGTACACTTGTAAGTAGAAGCATAATAAGCATCATATGTAACTTCTATGGTGATCAGGAGATTTGTGAAGCACCTGACAGCAAAACACTTGAAAACTGCCATATTTCACACCCTATCTTGGATACCACAAAAGATCTAGCAACATGAAATTTAATTTCTTCATACGACAACTGCTCCCTATAACTACAAATCATTTTCCATACTCTACTGAGGCCCTTTCATACAAGTGTTGCATTGTATTTTGACATTGGCGCATGTGGTGGTGGGTGGCACAAGTGGCAGTCCATTACTGTAGTACAGGGACTAGCCTTGCCCTCAGGTACATTCCATACGTACTTCTACCCAAAACATGGTATTTGCAAGAACGAGAAAACATCGCCAATCAACGACACCTTCAAAGATCGTGTCAACCCTACTCATCGTCATCGTCATAACGTCCGCCTCCTCTAAATAGTGCTAACAAATCCTCTAGACCGAGTTTCATGTTCTTGATCTTGTCACCACTCAATGCGGCCTTGGCGAGTTCTCGTTTAGCATCTTGAAGCTGGTGTGACAATGGGGTAAAGCAAGGTCAGCGGAACGAAAGAGCTGAATGCAATCATTTGCTAATTCTATGCTTACCTGTAAGATGCGAGTCTCCACCGTGTCAGGTATCATGAGTTTGTAGATATTGACGTCTCGCGTCTGTCCAAATCGATGGGCACGGTCATACGCCTGGTCCTTTTGTCCCGATGTATTGTAACGTCAGATCATTCACCGCAGAAGAAAATCGAGTTGGACGAATGATCGAAGCAGAGAAGAGGAAGCATGGTAGTGATTAGCAACCGAAGGAAAAAAAAAATTGCTGGAATACTTACCTCGAGCGCGGGGTTCCACCACATATCAACGAGGATCACGTTGTTACATGCAGTCAGATTGAGACCTTGGATTCCGAAATGGAAAAGAATGTTAGGGGTTTTGAATTGAAACTTGGTCAGCGGAAACCGCATGGGCAAAGGGAAGAAAATGTACACAAAAACATCAAATGCTCGCTCAAAGAAAAGAAAAAAGGCCGGGAATCGCTTCACCAAAACATCGACTAGGATCTACAGGAAACTTGTGATCGGAAATAGGAGTAGAGTTCAGGTTGGATTTAAAAAAAACAAGACACTATAAAGTTGAACACAAGCCTGGCACTCACCAGTACTGCCCGCTTTGAACGAGATCAATATACAACGCGTGGTCTTGCTGTTCCGGATCTTCTCCAGACTGGCTTCACGTTTTTCCTTGGGCATTGAACCGTCATCTAACGCCGAGAGGTTGTCAGTGTCACCTACGCGACACAAAGACGCCATGGCGTGGATCGGAGTCCAGATAAACCAAAGCATACGTACATCGAACGTGCTTGATACCATGTGCATCCAGAAACGGCTCGATCAAATCCAACATGGTTGTGAACTGCGAAAAGATGATCGTCTTCTCCACGCCTTCGGAGCGTTCGTCAATCTGCTTCAAGATATCCATGATCTTTTTGATCTTGGCAGACACGGGAGGAAGGTTCGATTTCGACATAGGTTCCGTAGACTTGGCAAGAGGTTGACATTCCTTACAGAGGGTTGCATCGTCTCCGCCTGTTATGCTGCGGTGGGCGGAATGAGGCAGCGGATGATGTAAAGAAGAACGACGAACGTGGCTTGGCAGAGCCGACACTTCTTTGCACCCGACATGCCCAGCTGTCCGAACATCGCCGCGAGATCTTCTGCATCATCTTCGTCATCATTAGTAGCTTTAGGTTCGGCTGCATCACGGTCGATAGAGTAATCCTTCGAAACAAGAGAGGGATGGTTGCAGGCTGGTGTTCAACTCAGTTCGATTTCCTGTTCCTGACCCCGATTACATTAATACTCACCTTGGCGAAGCCTGAGCAACAGAACCAACACGTGCGTGTAATTAACCTTGTCGGATTGTACAAGCTTATCCACCTCCGAGGACATCCTGTTCTCAAGTAGCCGATAGAACTCTTTTTCAGAGGCACTGAAAGAACATTCGACCAGCTCGAGGACACGCTCGGGTAGCTGAAGCAGCGGCTTGCCGTTTAAGATTTGATTCTTAGTACGTCGAAGCATGATTGCTTTCAATACAACCTTGATGCAGCAAGGTTTGTCAAGGAAGTGGACCATCGTGGGGTGATTGTGGACTTGCCTGCAAACGTTTCAGGGCACGGCTAGGCCGTCCACCTTTCACGGGTTTCGCAATCTGTTCGTTGAAAGTATGCCAATCATTCAGAGGTCGTATCCGCAGGAATTTGATCAAAGAATAGAGTTCCTCGACGGAATTTTGCCTTGTACGGTCGAATGAAATTTGGGTCAACAAAAGGAAAAGCACATACATTGGGGTTCCGGTAAGACACCATCTGAATTTCCCTTCCAATGCACAACACGCAATGGAACTTTTTGTATTTCGGTTCTTAATGTTATGAGCTTCGTCTAACAGTGTTGTTTCAACAACCAAAGCAGGAGATAGGCTGTGGCATAACACACCGAGTACGATACGAAACCACTTCACTCGGAACAATGCATCCTTCGATTTGCCAGTCCTTGGTTTGCTAGCCAATTTCTTCGTGAATGCTTCAGATGAATCCGAATCCGAATCTGAGGCGGCTGCCATAGCCTTGGATTTCGACTTTTTGGACTTGCTCTCATTCTTGGCTTCTGGTGTAAATGTCGCATATTCAGATGCGACAGTCGAGTAGGACGTCACAACAACGTGCGCTTGTTGGAGTTTCGAAGGGTCCGTTGTACGACTTTGACCGTGGTGTTCAATCACGCGGAGTCCCACAGCCATGCGCGCAATCTCGGAAGCCCACTGGGAGACAAGAGAGACAGGGCAAATTACGCTAGAAAGAAAGTGTGATCAATGGCGTCTTTCGCATCAAGTTCGTGAAAAATGACCTACAGGGTACTCGCAGCCCATCCATCCAGCTTGTCTGATTTCTTGGCACGACCATCAACGATACGGGTGAGGGTTTGGATGGTTTTTCCGAGTCTAACTATGTCAGAGACATTTACGTGAAAAGGGTGCCTACTCACCCCATGTCATCTGCCAGAATCCCTCCATTCTTCTTCCCGGTCTCACGCTCGCGCATCCAATTTCGCCCAATAACCTGATGGGGTAGCAGCACGATACCGTCCGCGAATCCGGGCACGATCGCTTCGCTCATATCGACTTCAGCACCTTCGGCACTAATCACGGTGTCTTCGACCAGCGCCCGCAAGGCCTTCTCTGTTTCAGCAGCAGACATGCGAAGGTCGTGAATGTTGTGCTCGTCGGGCACATCGAAAGTCTCCCAGGTTGGAATGTTGGCATTACTCGGGACCCGTGTTTTTGTTGGGAGCTCGATAGGAGCTGGTACGGCTTGGCGTTGCGGGTGTACTGCGGGTAGAGTGGCACGGTCAAGAGTTGCTAATATTTGGCTCTTATTCGGCGCTCCGGCATCGAGGATAGGTTGAGACGATTTATGTGTTGGACTAGTTACGTCAACACACGGCAAGGAACACGCTGGTAGGAAACTTACGCGTCGCCCTCTTCATCTGAAGAAATGATATTTAGGCGATTCTTGCTATTATCCACCACCGTAGGTGGCAACGATTGAGGCTCAGAGGACCCAGAACTGGAGGATATAGACTGGTGGAGTTGATGTGTCTGCCACATCAGATGAGAACACGTGTACTCACGACAACGCTGGAACTCGCTGGTTTCTGACCGGGCTTGTAGAATTCTGGATAGATGTTCGCGTCTTGAAGGAGCTGTTTGCGCCTTTGGACGGATAAGCATTAGAAAAACAAGGTGGAATCACACATGCCTGGCTTCCATGACTGAGGCCTGAGTCGTGGTTGTGGTAAGGTAGCAAAGTTTGTCCCTCGAACTACGCGTCTCGATTATGAATGAATGGGCACGTGACCGTTAGAGCTTTGAATTCACTCTTATTGGAAGGGCCACCAGCTCAACTTTGTGTAAAGTTTACACCCGGAACGGAGCAGCATGTTCAACTCTGACACTTGATGAGGTGAATGCAGCTCAAGATCGCGGTTGTATCGTAAATGGGTCAATATCTATCCGAGTGCTATCGACCATGATTCGTTGACGTGATAAGGGTACGGTGGGGTTAATTGGAATGCTACATATACTACTACTATCCCCCCGGTGATACCAGTATGATGCACTCAGCAGGGTCACTGTCTAAGATGACACTGACAGTGTTGAGAGGAGGCTGACTGACTTGCTGATGTAATCTGAGGTTTTTATAATTTCTGGCGTGATGGTGAAAAAAAAATGATCTTTTAACTCGTCGTCAAGTTGGACAGAGTGTTTGCACAAAGGTCAAGATGCCTTCCCCTATCGCTCTCAGTCCTACTTCGCCTGTACCGTCCATTTTCAACAAGAAGAGGTCTTTACCGTCCATGACGACCGCCGCTTCCTACCTTTCTGCAGTACACCAAGCCGATTCTCGGGCGCGCGGTCACGACATCTCTCCTGCATCAACTCCCGCTTTGTCGACTTCCTCCTCTATAACAAGCTCATCAGAGGACACCGTCCTTCACGAATCCGATGACAACAGCACCGGTCTCTCATATCCTCTCACCCCTCCCACCTCCGAGCAAGTTTTCTCCACCGTTCACACCGAGTTCGGCCACTGTGCTAATGATTCTTATCGCTGTGTTTCTCAACACAACCCTGACAATCCAGTCACCGAACATGACATAGAAGAACCTCCCTATTACATTCTCATCACAACATACATCAGCTACCTCATGCTCATTGTCTTCGGTCATCTCCGTGATTTCTTTGGAAAACGTTTCGCCAAGCAGTACTTCACGCATCTCATGCCTTACGACGTATGTGTATTCTTTTACCCTACAAGACCCTCTCTTGACCTTCAAGCTACTAGGGTTATGCTCCTCTCAACTCGGATTTTGATTCCTTCTACACCCGTAGGCTCAAACGTCGCATGGATGACTGCTTCTCCCATCCCGTCACGGGTGTCGCTGGACGTACCATCCTTGTCTATGACCGGTATTCAGAGGATTGCAATTACACTCAGATATACCCTGGTACCAAGACACGTGCCCTCAACATTTCGTCTTACAATTACCTTGGATTTGCTCAGGCGCGCGGTGGTTGTGCTGATGCAGTCGAGGAGTCGATCAAACGCTATGGCATTTCCATGTGTGGTTCCCGCTTGGAAGGGGGTTCCAACGAGCTCCATCTCATGGCCGAGGCTCTTGTCGCGCGCTTCGTCGGCATGGAGGATTCATTAATCAGCTCAATGGGATTTGCAACAAACTCCACATTCATTCCTGCTTTGGTAGGCAAGGGATCCTTGGTCATCTCCGACGAGCTCAACCACGCATCTATCCGCGTTGGCGTCCGGACGAGCGGCGCACAGGTCCGCATGTTCAAGCACAACGACATGCAGAGTCTGGAATCATTGCTTCGTGAAGTCATCAGTCAAGGTCAACCCAAGACCCATCGCCCTTGGAAGAAGATTCTTGTCATCGTCGAAGGTCTCTACAGTATGGAGGGGAGCTTGGTAAACTTGCTTCAAGTTGTTGAACTCAAGAAGAAATACAAGGTGAGATAATCTCCACTACCTGGCTTATGTCGGTTGATTTACTCGTCCAGTTCTACTTGTTCGTGGATGAAGCTCATTCGATTGGTGCCCTCGGTCCTCACGGTCGCGGCGTCTGTGATTACTTTAGTATCCCTCCTCGATCTGTGGATGTTCTCATGGGAACATTTACAAAGTCATTTGGTGCAGCTGGGGGTTACATAGCCGGTCCCAAACATCTCATCGATGCTCTTCGTGTCCGTGGACATTCCGGTTCATACGCAGAAGCAATGTCTCCACCTGTTCTCACTCAAATAATTTCCAGCATGGCCAGCATCATGGGCATCGCCCCACCTCCCGCCCCTTCCAAACCTTCTCTGACATTATCGCCATCGAGTTCTATTGCAACGCTCAAGTCTACAGAAGAGGGTACTCGTCCAGGAATGGCGCCTGCCTCCGGCATCCCTTCCTGGATATCCCTTCCTCCTGCTCTCGCAGACGGGTCCGAGGCTCGTATGCGCATTCGCCGCTTGGCTTTTAACTCGCGGTATCTTCATGCAGGTCTCAAGAAGCTCGGCTTTATTACTTATGGTCATCCATTCTCTCCGATCGTTCCCCTTCTAATCTACAACCCTGGTAAAATGGCTACCTTTGCCCGAATGATGCGCACTCGGCAGACACCAATAGTTGTCGTCGTCGTCGCATACCCAGCCACGCCACTTGTCACGTCTCGAGTGCGGTTCTGCGTCAGTGCGGCACACACCAAGGACGACGTCGACACCATCCTTCGGGCATGCGATGAGCTGGGAGATATCCTTGACCTCAAACATGGACATGGTGAAAGATGGCCACTGGAGCAGATCATGAAACGAAGTGTAGAGCTCGTCAATAATATCTGATCCACCAAGTTCCTTTTCACGCTTCCTTGGTTTGAACCATGACGTTTCACTCATCCAGTCAGTTGCTGCGTTGTCTAGAGGGCATTCTTGGATATATACTCTACAATCTTCTCAGCTGACTCTTCCCTTTTTTAAGTACTTTCACTGCAAATAATTTATGTATCTTATCAGATGCTTTTACAATGACCTATCTCGAACTTGGGGTAAGCCGATCAACAACGTACACCTTGCATGGATCATATACTTATGATGCGCTCATACTTATTTGCGCACGCGGACGGGACAAGGAACGCTGGGAACCAACCATTCGCTGACTGTTCGAGCACAGGCCTGGGCGCTGCCGGGCAGTGTCTCCCTTGGATCCGGGACATGTGGGCCCCCGCCGCCCCGCATCTTGGCGATGCAGCACTGATGAACGACGAGACCTTCTCCTGGGGATACAGAACATCGCATTCGACACACATTCACAGGCCGCACTTTATAGTTTCAGCAGAAGATTGTGCACGATGTGTCTATTCGTTTCTGGCCAGGTTGGGAAGTGAGTTGACCTCAACTTTTCAAAGCGTAAGGATATTTGTACAGCACAGGTAGCTAAAATCGGCCAGCAGTAAGTTGTTGTAAACTATCTTCTCGACCTTTCACTGCTTTTACTTTTTTTAAACATCACAACGACGAAAGAAGAGTTTTCGATGGTTAGCAACAAAAATAAAATGTAAACAGCAATTACCAAACAATTGCCGTTGCTCTGAGCCGAGTCAGCCGAGTGCCCAATGTGCGTCAGCACAACACGGACATCATGATGTCGCACTAGTACTGCAATGCTCAGGAGGTCAAGGAGGGCCCAAGCTGCCATAGAAAATCTCCCATGGAGCCATGCCAAGAAATCAAGGCTCTTGTCAGACAATTCTGGGTCAGATCCACCGGTCAAGCAATGCACTGACGCACTTCAAGCAGTGAACAATGAGCTAGAACTCGGAGCTGACTCAGGTACTCTATTAGGTCAACCTGATGATGGTGCCATGATTCCAGAGCCCCCATAAGTTGTTTGTTATCAAACCACTTGTGTATGTTGTGTTGACATAGTAGACACTGAATAAACTCATACTCAATATTTCGCTTCATCCATGATGCTCGTTCTGGAGCGGCGAGCTCGTCGCTTAGTGCGGTGTCTCGCACTCGCTTGATCAACTCTCCCGTCCCTGTTGCAGTATGAGTCTAGCGCTACATATTGCTCTCCCCTACGATTGCCATTCATCCTTTGGCCATGTCCCAGACTGTTACCATCTACATCCTTTTTTCCGTCTGTTAAATTCTCCTCCATGCATTTTATTGAACCAGTACTTTTGAGAAATTACAGAAGAGATTCCGATTTGTACTTCGATGATGGTGTGAAAATGGGAGGGACTCATCTGGAAGAGCATAGGTGACGCCTACGAGCAACCCGAGAGACGCTGACCACGTTGCAGAAATGGGACGGCCACATCCCGAAGATACATGTGGTGCGCACAACATGGATACCGGACGTCGAGACATCTCATGTGTGTTTGGGATTTATCGTCTGTTTCATTGCTTCGTCGAGGAGAAAACCAAACGCATCCAAACAGGGTTGCAGACGTCATCTGGAAGTCGCTCCTACACACTCATGCAAGCAGTCAAATCTACGATGCTAGGGCATCAGCAAAGCTGCAGATCAATCATGAGTAGGTGCTCCAGTAACATACAGAACATTCACGTGCCATTCACATTTACCGTCACACATAGTTTCTGAAGCAGGGACTGGCGTTCAAATGCCGATGAAATGAGATAGTTGCGACCATTCACATGCATCTCATAAAGGCTCTTGCTGAGGGCTGGGGTACTTCCATGCTTCTCCCTTTCAAATTGCAGCGAAATGTTTACTGGCTCGAAGAGTGTCCAGGTGCGCACGATCCAGAGGCCTCTCCCAACTCTCGTGAGGACGTCCTCGCGCTCATCTTCATGCATGGAATTGGGGCCCATAGGCAATAGTGGGGACCAAAGATCCGGCCATTTTTAAGAATCAATAAGCAAGGACTCGAAGGACTGTTCAATTTTGCGACATGTGGTCTCTTGACATTCCAAACAGATTTGTCCATATTAAACGAAGCCACTTCAGTGGCGATACGACACATGGAGGTTTACATTTCCCTCCACAACACAGACAATAATTTCGTATCCATCGGAATGTTTGTAGTTTCATGGGAATATTTTGCTCGTGAGTGAACTGTCTTCTGCATCTATTCCAGGTTCGTAGAAATCGACCACGCCTTAACAGCTCTACGTATTGGTATAGCTGTGGACGTTCCCAGCCAGCGACCTTCTTTACAAAAACTTGCTTATTGTTGACATTTGCGAACAACCTGGTCGATGGCCAATGCCACGCTCCGTGAACTGACGTTACACCTTGGCACGAAGAAATTATATATATGTCTTCGGCTACTCTCAAAGGTCATTTCCCCGGCTCTTGTGTTACCATGCTAGCCTCAAAGGACTATGTATTCGCCGAATGCCCGTCCACATTTTGAATCGTCACCAAATGATACTGGATGTTGAATGTCCAGATGCAATTACCGAGAGCATGGGGAACTCACGCTGATATTCATGGTCGGAAATGTGGCTCACGAGAAATACTAGGAGCCGACGATCCAGCAGCTGTTCGAGACTCGGCCATATTCAACGAGGAGGTCCTTCTCTGGGGATATGATTTTTGTAAGCTGCGTGTTCTTTCACCCCAATGACTGTTTGTTTATATAGTTTCATGGGAGATTCACGCACGAGGTGTCCATTAGCCCTTGTGGGTCATTCATTAGGTGGTGTTGTAGTGTGAGTCGAGCATTCGGTCTCACCAATTTTTGCGTCGGCGACTCACCTCAGATTGTTCCAAGCCTGTTGGTGGCCGCACCTATCCGTCACTCATAATTTCTTTGCTAAATCTATTTGAACCATTTTTGTCAGATGAGAAGGCTCAGAACTTTCAACATCGTGGAGAGACGAAGGGACATTTGACCTTGTTCAGAGGAGGCATATCGAGCATTGAAAGTACAGTCATGGGGGCCGTGATTATGGGACGAAAGGATCCTAAAAACATACGTCGCGAGTTTCACTTTTCTATTCCCATTCAAAAGTACGACCGCATTGTCGACAGAAACATGGTCCTCGGCCACTGCCTACTGCAGAACGTCCAGACCTGAAAGGGGGACATGACGCTCAAGCATGAGAAGACAAGAAGCTGCGAGAGCTTTCGGGCGAAATTTGACAAATAACCTCAGCCTACTCTTAGAGGTCCTACCTCCTACAAGTATCGCATACAGGTACTCGCCCCACTTTTAAAGGAAATCCCAACGCACCTCACATACGGTACGGCCGTAGATCCAGCGCGAGGACTCGGCCCGTCAGTGCAATGACAGAGATTCTACAGAGCAGGAGAGTGACAACAAAAGACACTTTACGTTGCATCTGGATGGATATCCGATTTTGCCTGTGTGGCATGGGTACCTGGGGCAGAACACATGATACGTCGCCTCCTGCGTCCCTGAATTTGACTCGTATGTCTGGTCAAAAGCACATGATCCGTTAGATTCTACAGACTCGTCCGGACGCCGTTGCAGAGGTCCTTTGGAAATCATCGACTCAGCCTCATGAGTACTCTCGAGCCTTGTAGCAAAGCTATCTCGGTAAACTGTCGGGAGTACTAGATCTGCGCGCCCTAGTTTTGGACCGTCGTCTGTGACATCGATATCGCATTTACTATGTAGTCGCTGACTAGGTCTGGGGTATTTTATCCGTGCACGTACGAAATCCATATTCGTAGCTCGTGCGATCGTGTCAATAGAGGCAACGAGAGTTGACAGGATGCCTTAAGAGGAAGACCTGCAGAAACAGGCAAGGATCGAGGCTAGTAAAAAGTGGAGTGGACGCAAGTTCAACAGTCGCTTGACGTCAACTTGAAGGATGTATCTTCCGAGTTATTCGGGGTCAACAGGCGTATCGTGACACGTAATGCCAGCAAGCCACCTTTTGCTATAACTTCTGGAGACTAGGATGGCAAGTGTAGCTCGATACCCTAGTCGCCTGCCAAATGTCTCTAGCAAAAAGGTGACCTAATTTAGCTCACTAAAGTGTCTGGCTCGAGAATGAAACACTCGCTCGTGTGAGAGGACCATTTACCATTCTTGAGACAGAATAACCCACGGAAACGGGCTGTGGTCGTTCCAGGACCTGTTTCTCCTTCTCGCCTGTTCTCGCCTGTGTCTAGCACCAGCCCAAAACTTCTCTTGCAGATCTACGTGTTTGGCGTTTCCCTTTTCAAATCGTCGCAAAGCGATACTGGACCAGGTGTTGTCTCGATGTCGTTTCTGAGCCGCGGGAGGACCTCCATGCCCGGGAATGGAGGTCACAAGGAGTACTGGGAGCCAACGGACCATCGCCTCTTTGAGCAACAAGAAGCCCCGGCGAAAACTGTTTG
>JBBPTB010000602.1:0-17250 GCA_038093875.1 Boletus tylopilopsis | reverse complement strand
AAGGACTGGAGAATATCGAGCGCTGAAGAAGTGGTCTGTGTCAGTCCGATGAGCAACGTGTCTTGTGTATATGACTTACATTGTGGATCCTCTCTGGATCGAACCACTTCGGGGGCATTTGGAATGGGGGTGGCAACGACGAGCGACTGCGAAGCGCATAGCAAAGCTATCGCTATAACACGAGATATCAAACCGAACTGCATATCGCAAAATGCGCGTTTGCCTGATGAGAGTAGATGGGGAAGCTCACCCACCTCGGCCAATACACGACTTCTTATTAGATCCGGATGCAATAAGGCGATTGTTTCATCATAGGACCAATGTTTGGGCTCGGGCGGTGTAAAGACGGAACTGGTGGAACCGTACAGCTCCGTTTCGCTTGGGAGCAAGGCAATGTCGTCGACATGCAGGGTAGGTGATTGAGACCCATGCCGAGCGGCCGTTTTGCAAACTTGGGTCCGAGGTACTTGGAACAGACTGCTGGTTCTGCGTTGGTTCTTGCCGGTGGTGGCACCTGTACCTAGATGACCAATTGACTCGCCGTCGTAGTACCTGAGAGGTTGACCCCTCGTACAGTCGGTTCCCTACCTACTCCTCGGGAGAAGCTCAAGCATTGGGAAGTACGCGGTGTCGCATGGAAACCGGCAATGCTATGGGGTATGGGAGAGTATGGGTTATGTCGGGTATCTATTACTAGGAGGGACTGTATGTTATTGATGTGTTGCTTCGCTCGTTTACGGTGGGACGTCGCTGTCATGTCTACCGATGACTCGGGTCGTTTGACCGATATGTTGGCCCATTGGCCCGCCAAACTCTGAAACCGTTCCTGTGTAAATTGAGATGTCAAGGACAAGCGACCGGCGAGCGACGCACTCGGGAATAATAATTGTCGAATATGACGTGCGCGTCGGTCGCGCTAATGTGGCCTGCCTTTGTTCCCGTTCAGTGAGTACTAGCGTGCTGTGCCCCCGCGTGTCGACATGTTGTTTTGGCACTAGATCTGACTGACTTGGAATACGTCGGGTAGTGCTAGACGTCGGTCCACACGTTCATGTGACGAATGGTAAGCGTCGATTCAGAGCTGACATGGACAGTGGACAGTTGGTACCTTCCTAGAGTGGAGTCCGCGTTACATAGGAGTAAGTCACGTGGCAGTGCAGGCAGCGCGACTTCTCGTCCGCCATCTCGTCCTTGCCAGCGCGTTGGCTCTCTCGCCTTGCCCGCTCCTCGGTTTATCGCAGGTTTGCAGGCACGGCGCTCCGTGGCCTCTGGAACATTCTCAGAGGCCACCTTGCCAACTCGCCAACTCGCTGGCTCTATCTCGTGTCGTCGCGTCTCGCGATGGCATTTTTCGCCTCGCATCCGTCGGTCTCGTCACCCTCACGGACACGGTTTCTTGTCAGCTCACCTACTTGCTGGCACACACCCTCGTGTTGACGCACATCCGCATCTGTGCCAATTACACGCTGGGGCTTTCGCCCACATCCTAACTCCTACACTCGTATGTACATACTATGTAATGTATGTACATCTACACTCCGCCTGCGAGTACCACCGTGCGATCGATCTCTACGGACGGTGAAAGCAACGCTCAATACCTTGTGAGAACGAAGACTCGGTTAGGGCGGCTTCAACTTGAAGCTTGAACATTCAACACCACCTAGGCCTCTCCTTTACCATCAACATCGTTACGCTCTTGCCAGCGTGAATGAATGGAAGCGTTCATTTCAGTACAGTCTGCGCACCCCTGCTGGCAGCTACCTCGTTGATGCATTCCCAGAGAGGGTTACAGGTGAGTGTGTATTCGAATGTTTGAATGCTTGACACATAAAGGGCATAGATACCTCTCCCGATCCGCGTGCACACCTGATCAACTGTTCTGTGGTACCCGCGGCAGTCTCTATCTCCTCAACACGAGTAAAGGTGCCAGTAGCCCTGATGCTGTGCGTACACGTGGTGGATAGCATTCACCCATAGCCCTGCTGTGGCGACGTGGTATGCTTATTATTTATTGCTGCGCACAACGAAATTGAGTATTTGAATCACAGGAGTGAACGTACACCTTCATCGCGACAATGGTCCGCACATTTGCATTCGACGAAGACACGGATCAAATTTGGGCGCAATGCTGTGACCTTGTCGTCTCTCACCAGAATGCCACTGGCTGCGCTGCGACACTCGTCAAGCCTTGGCATCTGGCACTCCAACTCCTCTTTGGTGACCTTACCAACGAGTCTGACCCCAGACTGTACACCGACAGACCTTCGTTGTCCGTCAATCAAAATCTCGAGATGCCGTTGTTTTGGACCGCGATTTCTCGGGTGTCCGTCATCCCTGACCAACTTGACAACCATTTTTCGACCTCGGTGGGGAGGGTGAAGGATGCGCGCTATGTACAGCAGCTCGTCGGCCAAGCGTTCTGGAAGAATGTCAAAGAAACTTCTACCGTCGCTGAAGCACCAGCGAGCAGCGATGAAGATGTTAGTGAAACTCAGTACTTGTCTTGGGAGAGTTGCTAACCTTTCGGCAGGAGTTCGTTCTCAGCTTTGCTACGCAGAGTACAGAGGATGTCTTAGTGCGCGCGCAGAAGATATCCGAAGATTATGTTCGTAATCTCCCCAACGCTGAGCGCGGGACTTGACTTCTTTACAGGGTAGTAACTATATCGCACCGCAACATTTGCTGCTTGCCCTCCTTCAAGACGATGCTATTCAAAGTGTGTTGAATCAACAGAAGAACCTGAGTGTTGATGAGCTCCCTGACGCCATACGCAAACTCCGCCCAATGAGGGTCTCGATTCATACGAAACCTCCTCCGTTTCCTGTCTTGAACGAGTATGTTTGGCACGTAAATTTCTTTTCCTCTGCCAACACTTTACTGCAGATTTGCCACCGATCTTACGCAAATCATCCTCAACAAGGAGAAAAACTCGGAACCAATCGATCCTTTGATCGGTAGAGTATGTCGCATCCGCATTTTCTGTCGCGTGTTTCGCTCATGACATGCTTTTGAAGACTGCAGAATTGAGAAGATTGATTGCCATTCTCTCCAAATAGTGAGCCAAGATTGTTTGTATCTGCCTTGTCAGAGTGCTGATACTTCCCGAAAGCAAGAAAAATAGTGCAGTCCTTCTGGGTATGAATCTCTGAAAATGGTCTATTGCATTTCTGACGTCTGTGTAGGAGACCCAGGAGTCGGGAAGACAGCGATCGCCGAAGGTTTGGCGCACAGAATCGTCAAATCGGATGTACCGGAATCGGTCATCGCTCGCGTGTTTAGTTTAGATCTCACGTCGATTCTCGCCTCTACGCAATGCAAACTGGCATACGAGCAGGTTCGGTGTCCATTAGCCCTTCTCTTCTGAATGCTGACGAAATCCCGTCGTCCTGGAGTAGATTGTGACCGATATATTGCAAGGTATGTGTGTACGTCTTTAGCGTGTCACTAGCCGACTAATCACTTTTCGTTGGCGCAGAGGTGGTAGAGCACGATATGAGGGGAACAAGGGCGATTCTGTTCTTTGACAACTTGAGCCAAATCACCATCGGGGGATATCAAGAAGATGGATCCGGGTTGTTAGTCTTTTTCTGTCATATTATCCATCGAAGTTCGTTGATCAAAACTTATCAGGGATGCCGCCAGTATCATGAAACGGTTCTTTGCATCTGCGGCGTTACGGTGTGTTGGGTGTTCGACCGTGGAAGACTTTAGGGATCACATAGAGAAGGATGGTGCATTGGCGCGCCGCTTTTCCCCAGTCAGGTGATTCAGTGATTTAGACGTGATGAGACTCATCCCCATCAGGTTTTTGTCTGCGAATCCTCGCCAGAACAAGCAACTGAGGTCTTGCGAGGGCTGAAAGACCCTTTGGAACATTTTCACAACGTCAAGATCATTGACGCGGCCTTCAAAGCTGCATCTTGCATCGCTACTCAGTACTTTTCTCATAAAAGGTTTTTTTTTTCTTCACTCTCTGATTTGGACTCGATTTCTCATGATAGGATAGGCTCCCAGATGCTGCATTGGACCTGATTGACGAAGCATGTGTGGCCGTCTCTCTCTCGCGCTTTCGAGCGTCTGAGAAAGTCTGGAAGCTTCAGAGGCGGAAAGTTGTGATGGAGATAGAAATACGTTCACTCGAGGTGCGGAGACAATATCTTATTGGCCGATCTCCCGTGTTGAATCTCGTTGATAGCGCCAGCTTGACGAGGAGAGTGAACGATTACTGGAGGATATGCGATACAAGCTACATCAGCTCGAGCTGGAAATTAAAGATTCCACCTCTTTGAAGCGATACTGCAGACGTCTCCGTCAGGACTTGAAAGTCAGCAATGAACGCAAAGAAGCAGTCTTGTCAAAGCTGCGGACAAGGCAAGCATATATGCTACTCTCCGTGCTCTTCACTTCTTAGATCACTTTTTTCTCTCCAGTGGGAAAGTCTCGCAGGGACGACTCGTGGATGAAATTGACGCCCTTGATGAGAAGGGGGAAGAAATAAAGAAATTACTTGCCGCTGTCGAGTCTGGTGAAATGAAGGAGGCTCCTGACGAGGCTGAAAACGTTCACGAGGCCGATCCGGTCACTGTCAGAGAGGTGGCTGTAACTGCATCATATTACACGTTTATCCCGGCAGCGAGAGGCTCTGACATGGGCGACATCAGTAACCTCGACGCAACTCTCGCGAGTGTGGTAAGAATCTACCGTTGCGCTTACGTTCTTCGTCTGTTCTGAGACAAGAATAGGTGGTCGGACAACCGACAGCCATCGATGTGGTGTCAGGCGTGATGCGAACCTTGTGGGCTGGATTGAAGAACCCTCGCAGACCGGTCGCAACCATACTTTTCGGCGGACCATCAGGCACTGGGAAGACGTTACTCGTGAAACAGGTGTGCTACGACATTCCTTGTGTGCCTTGCTCTTATTCAAACATTGTTTCTTGTTTGTCCCAGCTCGCAAAAATTGCGATGCGGCAATCTGGCAAGATGATTACTATCAACGCGAGTGACTATACGATGCCACACACCATTACGCGCTTGGTTCGTACCCAGGCACAAATGGCTTTCGAGTTTGCTGACGAAGATTGTCGTGTTAGATTGGGACACCCACATGTACCGGTTTCGACCAAGGAGGTCAACTCACCGAATGCGTGAGAAGGAAACCCTTTTCGGTGGTGTATATCAAAGAGTGCGCTCTTCCCTCCAAGCATACTGACCGGAAACTAAACAAAATGACGATGTCTAGAATTGAGCGAGGATGCGACGAATTTCGCATGTTCATCCAGACGATCCTCGACGAGGGGATAGCCAGGGATGGCGATGGACAAGTCGTCAACTTTACGTGAATACAAATCATGCTCTCTGTTGGATCTGAGCTCATCCTCTCGTTCTAGCAACTGTCTTATCATAATGACAACGGCGGTTGGGCGCACCAATGTACCAAACTCTAGAACAAGAGACAAAGTAGAAATGCAGTTCAAGCACTTCGACACAGAGATCCACAAGAATCTGCCCGGAGAATTCCTGGCGAGAATTGATAGCACTGTCATCTTCGTATGGTCGACTCTCTCTTTCGGTGTATAAGGCTCAACGAATTTCAGCGGCCCGTCACAGGAGATACTCTGATGACGATGATTGATGCCCGGCTGGAGGAGTTAAAGAGACAGCTCGCAACCATCAACCTCAAGCTCAGCATCAGGGAACGTGCGCGAAGTTGGATACCTTCCTTGCTCGTGCAGGATTCGGTGCGCAGTGCCCAGCGCATGGAACGGTGGATCCGCAGTCAAGTCATCCAACCCCTCACGACGATGCTTCTCACGACGGACCCACCCAAGCATGCGGTGGTCGTGCTCGACATCGACGATGACGACCAGCTGTCCGTCGAGCTGGTGGAAGGCCAAGACTCTGTCCCTCCCTCCCCTGCCTCATCGTACTACAGTCTGGGCTCTGTCGATGACGACGCGGCGTACTCGGACGTGGAGCGCGTCTCTTCCGACTCGGAGGACGAGTGTGTGGGTAGTTGTGCACCACACGATTTCATTTCAGCCATGCGGCGTCCTATTTTGCGGGTGCAACCACAGCGGATTATTCCTTGAGGCATCGATGTTTATTGGGTGGCTTTTACTAGTGTCCCGTTACTCTCATACTCATGTTTAGACTTTCGAGTCATTCATGCAACCGCTACGCTGCGCCAACTGACTTGTCGCCGTTCGGCTTGGACATCGTCACGTGGTAACATGGCACGTTGTTTCTACCGCTGGACCACCCACAGCAAGAAGACCCTATGAAACTTATTTACTTACGTAGAAGCTGTACCACTGCCGCTCTGACGGTGACACCCATGAACGTGTTGTTGAACAGCATCCGTATGGACTGCCTTTGAGAACCCTGGGCGTCATGGTCTAGGTAGGTCTCAATCTGACTTGAATCTTGATTAGATGATGCCCGTTCACAATGTGCAATGATGTGGAGCAGCGTGTACGCAAGGTCTGGAGCTTGTCCAACTCAGCTCCTGTGCTACCGCTGGGAAGCACCTCCGTCAGGTCGACCATTTCCTGCTGCCGTCACGAGCACGCCTCACTATGGCCACCAAACTCTTGGACCCAGAGTCCAACGACACGACGCCCGTATTCTTACGGACGGTTTACGACGACATCTCCAAGTCGACAGCCCTCGACTGGCACAAACATCGCGTGCTTACGATCCGCCTCTTCAAAGAAAAAGGACTTGTGGGTAAGCGGTCCACTTGTTTTCGCCTACTTGCTGTAAAGAGATGCGCACGACTGCTGACTCCCGCATCTGACCGCTGACAGGCCACGAGTTCCTGATCCTCGACGTCTTTGATAACACGACGCTCGTGCGTTTGCTCGTCGAGCGCCGGCCATCCCGTCGAAAAGCAGGGGAGACACACCATCCATGGTGGAACCTTCCCAAGGTGGACTTCCTCGTCACCGACGGCGACGACGTGCTCAAGAAGCTCCCTCATGGGTTCTCGCCGACCGACTACCATCTCGTCACAACGCTCAGTGCCGACGCGGACGACGCGCCCACCTTTGCCACCGTGTGTAGAATCATGTGGGAGGTGCAGCAAGAGGCGCCCAATTACATGCTCCTGCGTCGCCAGTGTTATTGGTTCACGGGGACGGTCATCGAGAGGGTGAAACACGAATTCAGGACGTTCGAGAGACAGGGCGAGTTTACGATGAGAGTCAAGGATGGTCCCGGGGTCGAGCGACGAGGAAATCCTGGCAGTATTTTGAAGCACGTCAAGGTCTACCCCGAGTTGAAAGCTGCACGATACGTGGCTAGCCAAATCAAGAGGCAGGAAGAGGTTGAAAAGGACGCTGAGGAAACGGCTCGGGAGCAAATGCAGGCCGCAATGAAGAGCGCAGTGACGATGGCGCAAGCGGAGCGCCAACAGTCAAAGGAAGACATGCGGAGGGCTGTTCAGCCATTGCTGACAACACCCGAAGCATACCAACGAAAGAAGTGGGCGGACGCCATGGCGGATGTCGAACAAGAGTTCCAAAAGTCGCAAGAGGATTTACAACGGGCTGTTCGTTCGCTGCTGGGACCGCCGCCAGTGGTAAACCATCTAGATGCGCACTATTGGCGCTCAGCGTTTCAGAATGCAACGACAGGGTCCCGTACTTGATGTTTACTAGGCTGGATACACAGGATGTGTTATTGTCACTGTTTCTCGAAGGAAGCGTGCGTCCGCAGCAGATGACCTGCCCGCACATGTATTGCCGTACAGTAAATACAAACCCAGGGATAAATAGGCAGAAGATCGCTTCTACTATGTGCTGTACCTATCATTATTGTTCCTTACACCTCTTCTTCCGATCGACGGCCGAGGAAATCGTGGACAAATCCATCCCAACCACGGGACATGTAGTGCGTGAGTGCACAAACCGAGACTATCGCCGCAGCAAGCAACAGACAACCCAGGGAGATGCTTCCAGCGGGCGTGGGCGGGACGTCGAGCTGCAGGGTCGCTTTTTGTTGGCCGCTCGCGTCGTATGGGAATGTCAGAAGGAATAGGGTCATGTTCAAGAGGCAGATGGCAGACCCCACGGCGGCGACGGACACGTAGGTTAAGATGTTGAGGAGTAGCGTCCAGGTATGAGGGGAGCAGAACAGGGTATCCTTCGGTCGTAGAGAGGCCCATTTCAAGAGGGCGAGGGCGACTGTAGGGATGATGAAGCCGCAATCGAACAATGCAAAGGCGTAGCACATCAAACCGATGTTGCCCCTTGAGGCGCTAAGCGAAATTGTCCGTTATCAACTGCCGAAGCACTGCCACATCCTTTTGCGCACCTGAAAATTGCGCCATAGGTGAGGCCCGCACCGACAAAGGCTACCTGTGCAGTTGTTTGCAACAGGTTGTCGTGGGTCCTGGAAATCTTCTAAAAAAACTAGTTGGGGCATGAGAAGTATGGATTGAGGAGTGAGATACCTCTGCCCAATCCACGATGCCGTGATAGCCTGTCCGTAACGCAACGGCTCGCATTTGTGAAACGATCCGCCGATCTTCAGCATTTCTAATCAGGTCGTCAATCTATGGACAGGCTCGTTGAATGTAACAACTCAGGCGGTGAGAGAGGCTCACATGGTTCTGCAAACGCTGCGACTGCTCGAGCTTCAAGAAAAACTCTGCGGCGTGAGTCGAGTACTGTAAGAGTCATGTGATGACACTTGACGCCAATGATAGCTTTGATGGGACGTACCTGATCAAGACATTCGAGTCTTTCACGTCGAAGTGAGAGAAGCTACCACATGAAAGTCAGTTCATGTTAGTTTTATCAAAGGATGCCTTTGATGACGCTTGCCGTGGCGTTACACTTTTCGATCTCTTCTCTCATGGCTTCCACCTCCTTTCTTCCTTCTTCTACATATCTGAGCTTGGATCTTATCTTAACACGGAGTCGCATTGTAGATGAGAGTTGCAACGTTTGACTCACATATTCGGGATCCTCTCTCATGATAACTGAGGGACACAGTATACAAAGGATGGCTGCGATTCTATGGTTCGATCCAATTATTCCAATATCATGGAAAGGGGAAGCATACTTCGCCAGATGGTCTTACGGGTTGCCGAAACGTCAAGCGACTCGGCAAGCTTGGCATGCATTTTGCAGGACAGCAACTCGGAATCATCGGACGACACACAAGGGAGGCACTGAATAAAGGTAAATGAACTTTCAACGCGGAGATAGCGAATGTACACGGTTGACATACGTGCTGCGCGAGTCGTTCCAGACAGCCGAGAAAACATAGACAAAGACAAGCGAGGGAATAAGGAACGAGGCAGACGCAACGCAAGCAGAACAAGGCAGAAGACGACATGATTTCAATCCCTAGCGGACGAGAGAGAATCGTCCTTGAAGCTTGAAGCTTGAAGGGCAGGGACCATCCACTAGATGCGTGTTGACTCGGACCTTTCCTCGCACGAGTACTAGTTGGCAGACCTTCACGCCGTCCACGCGTGGTGAGGAAGATGTGTCGCCACCCGAGGCAGTCGCAGGCAAACCGGATCAAGGGTGATAGCGAGCGCTACTACAGCATGAGGGCATCCTCGTGTTTTGTGCGATTGAATGAGAGATATTTTTGAACCAGAGGCGTTCCAGAATCACCGGCACGCTTCTAAAGCCGAATAGGTTCTTCAGCCATTTCCAGAGTGTGCGGAGAACAAGGAGAGGACAAATACTAACCCTTCGACAGAAAGCAAAGGGCATGCAAAACACGTTACGCGAGGTATGTAATACAACGTCATTGCACTTGCACCGGCATCGCCGCCACCTGTGCATGCCTCTCTGGAATAACACGTGTGCAGGTCCGCAGTTGATCATTTCCATAGGCGCCGAATTATCCCCCCAAAGCTTGGACACAGTCTTCTGAAACGCGGAAACGAGCTTCCCTCTTCCTCAGGGCGCTGAAGATGGAGCTGCACGGAACTTGCTTGCTGGTGTCTCTCTGCTGGCAGCATTGCTTCTGCGTTTGGGGCTGAAGCAGTCACTCTTGTGGGCTCCAGGGACCTCGACCAGAGGCTGTGGTCCACCATTGACGGAGATGGTATTATGGGCGGGCTGATCTCAGGGGCCCGTTGGTCCTGATACAGGGTTAACTTCTGGATGACTCGAACACGACGCTACCATGCGTACCGAGATGACGTCTGGCCAAAGGTCCGAACGACATGAAGGACAACGGTCGTTCAGCGTGGGTCCGTCAGACGAATCGTCGGACGCCGAGTCGGTGGCAAAGACCCATCTTTCGATGCAATCCGTCTGGAAAATGGCCAAGGTAAGGACGGCCCATCTACGTACGCAAACCTACGTGAAACACATGCGAGCATCGGAGCTGAGAGAGCCGCTCGCTGGCCGCGCCTTCCTCCGCGTCCGTCGGGGCCACGAAATCTCCAAGACATATATCGCATCGCGAATTATAGTCTTCCAAGTAAACTGTGGGTAAATCTGGGTTCGACTGGGCGGCGACATGATGCAAGGGGTCAATGGGAACGAATCGGACGGCTGTGAATTGAGAGACCAGCTGACGTCGACGCTGGTCGTCTGAGGGGTGCATGGAAACCCTGTAACCCTGTCCATGTTTTCCGCCATAAGTAATTTATGGGCGCTAACACCTGTCCTGTGTGCGGTGTCTAGGCCACGCATGAGCGGCGTAGCTCGTAATGTTCAAGGCCTCACTTGTGACATCTTTCTTCATTGAGGGGCACTGTCAGCGATATTGCTCATGGACAGGTCATGACGTGGCAGGAGTGCTGTGATATGTGGTGCATAAGTTATCAACCTGGACTCGACTCGACTATTGTGTAAAGGAAAACATATGACAAGAAATACAATGTGTCCGGCACCAGAGTCAAAGGCCAATTCATAAAGTGGAAACAAAAGAAGACTCGACAGATCAACCAACGATCATTCACCTTGACGTGCGTTACTAGAGTGTTTCAGAACCTCCACGGAGGCGAAGTACTGCTCAATGGAGTCAGCAAAGTTACAACAAATGAGATTCCAGCTTACCGAGATGAAGCGTGCTTTCCTTGGTAATGTTGTACTCAGATAATATTTTACCAGGCTCCAGCTGCTTTCCACCATAAAGCAGTCGTTGTTCGTACGAAGGGATCTGGATCCTTTGTTCAATCTTATCCATCAAGGTATCAACCTTGTCTGATGGAGACACCATCAGCGCGATAGTCTTTCCGTTTAAAGTTTTCACGAAGATCTGAACCTCCTTCTTCGTCTCAACTGGGGCTGATGGCTCGACGGCCGTGGCAGGAGGACGGAGGTTACCCGTCGGCAAGACGGCTGCAGAAAGCTCCATCAGTACTCGGGACTTCCAGCAGCGAAAGAAAAGTACATAGAAGGATTGTAAAGCCATGTTGGAGCGCGTAATCTGAAAGCGTCTTTTCATCCTTCAGGAACTGCCCGGAAAACAAGAGACGTTGGTGCGCCACGCGAATACCGAGTATACTCTCGATTTTTTCCTTGAGGGACGACACCTGACTCTCCGGCGAGATGACGACCTCCAACTTCTGGTCTCCCAGTGTTTTGACGATGAGCATGATCTGACCGGGATTCGTCATGCCAAAAATCAAGTTCTTGTCTGCATTCGGCTTTGGACGTGGGGCAGGTTCTGCTTCTGGTGCGCGTTGAGGGGTCCGCTGGGGCAATAAGCCACCGCCACCACGCAAGCGAATATCTATGCAATTGATTTAGGACGATTCGGGAGGATCGACGTCCAAGTCTCGAACTCACCGACCGACAGAACGCTGCCATGGCTGATATTCATATCGGCGAGAGTGACGCCATTGAGCAGGTTACGATTGGCAAATGTCAAGCGGAAGTCGTCAGGGTCCAGCTGAGAACTGCGCCAGCCACATGAGACGAGAAACCGTTGAACGGGTGGCACCTAACGTACTGGAGAATAGGCAACCGTGACTTGAGCGAATCGCTCGTGTCGAAGGGGGAGGCCTCAAAGCAAAATGTGGTGGTGAACGGCGACCGAACGAGGAGCTGCATGATCAAAGTGCAAGTGCAGTAAATGACGAACTTTTGCAACGAGCTATGAGAAGGGGGGTAAATAAGGGAAAGGGGGCATAGAGCGCTGTACAGCACTGCAGGGCGGTGGGGTAAATCGAAAAGCTGTGGAAACCTGATGTCAATCCTCGAAACACAAGGCTTCCATGCTCTCCGCGCAGCATTCATAGGACCAACGTGTGCATTGCACAGGCTTACCCGGGTCTTAAATGTTGTGGAGTCTCCGAGTGGGATGAAATCATAACACCTTCGTCGGACTGCACAGCTCAACCGTCATGGCACGAGTTCAACAGGATAGGCACATTGAGGGAAACAGAAGCGAAGACCAAGCGCACGAAGAACTTTTCACCAAGACGAGTACATCGGTCCTGTTGGCGTCGACCGCGATAGCAAAAGACCAAGACAGTGGTCAGTCTGACTCGACGCTCGTTAGTAGAATTACACTGACGATGGTTGTTGGATACGACAGTCGGTCCGCTGCACTTGTTTCTGGTTCTTCTATGTGAACCGACCGTCAATCCGGATCAGTTGGGTGAATACACCCCCGTTCGACCTTCTTACCTTTGGAAGGCTGCGACAGCGCTAGACATTGATCCCGTGAGAACCTCATTCTTCGCGTAACTCGTTGAGCACTGACCGACATGAACAGAGACAACTTGCCCAAGCTACCAAGGCTCGGTATGCGCCTCCTCCACCACCGCCTGAACCCCCACGAAATGGCAAGACCGTGCCACTGCAGCCTCTACAGAACACCCTGGGCGGCGTGTTCAGGAAGCGAGCGAGAAATAATTCTCTGAAACGTCCAGAGTCTCGCGAAAACGTTCGTCCACCTGCGCCAGAGCCGGTTTCACAGACCCAGTCCCATCGTCTGCCCAGCGACGACTTGGTGACGGTGCTGAAACGCGCTGGAGATCTTAGACACGAGAATCTGCCAGTGAGTGACGTCTTGCTCACCCAACTCGAACTGCCAAGATCTCATTATTTCGACAGCACGATCTTTATATCAGTCCGTTTCATCTGAGTCTTGCCGTTATAGAGAACAAGGAGGTTGCGGATATCCTCCAACAGAACCAGACCAGCCAGACTGAAGTAGCTCGTGTGCTAAGAGGCTTGAAAGTTGCCAAGGTGACCAGCAAGGATGACAGTGGTTTCCCTTATCTTGAGCGGTCAGCCTCCTCTATTTTGCCCATTCGCGTTGTCGATATAGACCTTGGAGTAGATTCGCGACCGATATGCTGGCTTTGGCACGCAACAACAAGCTGGATGAAACAATTGGCAGAGTAGGTGTTCTCGCCCCAGGAAATATTTCGTTAGACTTATCAGATCCACTTCTCTTAGGACGAAGAAATCCGGCGTTTAATGCAAATTTTATGTCGCCGGTTCGTCTTGATGATTTCTTGGTCAACATCCTTGCTGATCCTGCTCTTTTGCAGCACTAAAAACTCGGCCATACTCATCGGTAAGAATTAGTTTGTTTTTGTACGTGCAAAGGCGTCATGTCTTGCAGGCGAACCAGGAGTCGGGAAAACAGCTGTGGTCGAAGGTCTCGCGCACCGACTCGCGCTCCAGCAGGTCCCGAACACTCTCAAGGGTACTTTGTACAACTTGGACTTGGGAGCACTCTTTGCCGGAGCCGGAAAAGGCGAATATGAAGAGGTGAGTCAAAGTTCGACGCTACTACTATTCTAATTTGACCGTTTCCAATTCTCAGCGCGTCAAAGGCGTGATCAATGGTGATTAGCATCGTGTTCGTTCCATTTTCTCCTCGCTGATATCATGTACAAGACGTCAAGAACAGCCAGGAGACTGGGAACCCCGTCATCCTCTTCATTGACGAAATCCATCTTCTCTGTGTGGGAAAGGGGCAAAGTAGCTCTGGAATGTGTGCATTGTTACTTCTTTTCACTCGTAAACATTCAAGCTTTTGCATGTAGGGATGCGGCCAATTTACTCAAACCTGAACTCGCCCGTGGTCAATTTCAATGCATTGGTGCCACGACGTTGTCGGAGTATCGGGAGTATATCGAGAAAGATGGTGCGCTCACCCGCCGATTTGCACAGGTTTGTCTTCAGTTTAGATGTTGGATTTTTATATGAAGCAGCCCTATAGGTGATCGTCAACGAGCCAACGCCAGAGCAAGCCATCACCATCCTCCGTGGTGTCCGAGAACGGTACGAAAGTCATCACCAAGTTTGGGTCATGGATTCCGCCATAACGGCGGCGGTCAATCTCGCTCACCGTTATTTGACCTCGAGAAGGTAAGTCGTGTCGAACCAACCTGCAAGGTTGACGATGCATCACGATCACCAGATTGCCCGACTCTGCGTTCGATCTGATGGACGAGGCGTGCGCGTCCACCAGGCTCTTGCATGACTTGATGCCCGAGCACTTGGAGAAAGTGAAACAGGCTGAGAAGGAAAAGAATACATATATTTCTGCTTTGGTGGTGTGTTTGATTTCCGACCAATCTCCCCCTTACTCTCGCCGGCTGAGTCTTCTCTGTAGCGAGACGATCAGGGGGATAATGACGGCGCACTAGCGGAAGCCAGGAAAGCCCTGGCTGATCTGCAAAACAAGTCGAGGCAGATTGAACGCGAAGCGACCGAAGTGAAGCAGCATTGGGATATTATTGCCAAGCACCGCCACAAAATCACACAGAAGCGGGAAGAGCTCATGAAAGCTAGATCGTAGGTATCTGCTTGATTCACAAAGTGTCGCTCGTTCACCTCAGTAGGGAGCCAAAACCGAACGAAAAGAAGATCACTCAATTGAACAAGGATGTACAAAAGCTACGGGAACAGCTTGTTGACCTCGAGAAGTCGCGGGAAGACTCCACTCCCGCGGACGGCCAGCGCGTACTGCTGTCGTCACCCGATATTATTACTCAGGATAATATTGCGATGATCGTCGAAAAGGCAACAAAGATACCCGTCAGACAACTGCTAAGTTCCGATAAGAAACGACTTCTTAACGTTCACAACGCTTTGAGGGAAAAGGTACATATCTCTCGTCTATCGCCTTCCAAAGCTGATTCGGAGTAGGTCAAAGGCCAGGCAGAGGCAGTAGAAGCTGTCGCAAATGCAATCCAGATTTCTAGGACCGGTCTGGGCAATGTGAATCGGCCGATCGCGTGTTTTCTCTTTACAGGCCCATCTGGCACTGGGAAAACGTTGATTTCAAAATCGGTGTGTTGTATCGAACTTGCGTGTCTGTCAGAGGACTGAACGATGTTCGTCAGTTGGCCGAAGAGCTGTTTGGCAATTCCAATGCAATGGTCCGTATCGACGGGAGCGAGTATTCTCAGTCGCACTCCGTGTCCCGACTGGTAAGCCGATCCCTCAGAACTGCGAGACTCGAGACTTGACTCTCATGATGTAGATTGGTGCCCCTCCTGGTTACGTCGGCTATGATCAAGGCGGTCAGCTCACGGAATACGTCCGCCGCACGCCTTACTGTATTGTCCTTCTTGACGAGTATGCTCCCTTTCCATTTAAAAACAGTCACTTGAACGAGCTGATGTATCATCCAGGATCGAGAAAGCGTGCTTCGAGTTCTGGACGCTTTTCCTTCAAGTAATGGACGAGGGCCGACTTACTGACGGCCAAGGGAGACTGGTCGATTTCCGGTAGGCGTCCCCTTTGGCTTTGATCTGCCCCCACTCATCCAACGCAGTAACACGGTCATCATTATGACGTCAAACGTCGGAGCGGATATTCTCAGCAGAGCCCAGGGCAACATATCGCAAGAGACAAAGGATGCTGTCATCCGCAAATTCATTGAACGCGGTCTCCCCCTCGAGTTTATCAACCGGATTGACGAAGTGGTCATGTTTGTGAGTGCAGAGCTTGTAGAAACGATCGCATTGTTCCCTGATCTTGAGCGCGATAGAAACCGATGGGACGCGATGTGATGAGGCAGATTTTGAACCAGCACGTGGACGAATTGCGGAAGCGGGATGGTTTGAAGAACATTACGCTGCACCTCAGCGAGGGTGCGCAATCTTGGCTGATCAAGGAGACCATTTCTGCAAACTATGGTGCCCGTCTGCTTTCGAGAGTACTGCAAACGCAGGTACTCAATCCGCTGGCCCGTGCTATCCTGAAACAGGAAGCGGGTGAAGGATGTACCGTTTCCTACCAAGTCAGCGGTGACGGAAAAGGGTTGGAATTGCAGGTCGTGCCGCATACTACTTCTAGGCGTGGATAAGTTGGACTGAGCCGCTTGGTCATGTGTAGACGTTGGGTACACTGAGTTTTATTTCTGCCACCTTGGTTATCTATTCTCGTGTTACAGTTGCGTAAAACATCCGACCTTGAAACGGGCGAAGTACTCTCGTCGGACTCATGTTTGAAGGTCGGTATGCAGCGCAATGGACTCAACGGCGACTCGGAATGCTCTGATCCAGCCAGTCGTTGACTACACGAATTCTGACGTATAACCAATGCAAGCGGCGGTACTGCCAGTGACTCGTCCATGAGTGGGGTCAGGAGTTTTACGTCTTGGCCTCATCATATGTACAGCCTAAAGTTACGATCAGCACAGGAAATAAGGTTCCTCAGGCTCGCTTGACTCAGGGTATACGATCGAGGACAGGTCCCCGCACCACTGGTTTCATGGGTGACTGCGCCAATCACTGCCAGGCACATTGCATAGGGTTCATATAATTGGCATGCGAGGGCCATCGGTGAGTCGAGTTGATCCAGTCTGCCAAGTTTCCTAATAGTTTTCTCTTCGACGCTTTTGCCTCTTTCGTCCTTCATTTTCCCTATCAATACGGGCTCGTTAGATCCGACGGCCATCTCTACATCGCCACAGCGCGTGCTCGAGATATCATCAACGACAATACCACCATCTCTCGATTCTTAAGGGTCCGAACGTTCCCACCCAGTATCGATTGCTCGCAGGGAGAAGAAATCACTGGGATGGAATATGCCAGTGGAGTCGAACAGGAAGCTAGCGCGTCACTTTCCTGGGAGTCGAGCGTATTTAGCCTTTTAGACGTTGAAACAGACCTCGATCTTCGCCTTGATCCCCAAAATGGTCCTCGTTTCGCAGAACATCAAGGGTAAAGCTGTCCCCCCCTCGTCTCGTAAGGCCTGACTCAACGTCGTTGTATCCGCAGCGACCACGACCTATCCTCTGCGCAGGCTAGCAGACGACCTGGACACGTTGTGCTTTCTCGAGTCTCGGCGTTGATTAG